>ONZP01000060.1:278-24197 GCA_900312805.1 Fusarium torulosum | reverse complement strand
TTCCAAGGTTACTTAACCAGCATGCCAGGTCTGGATGGTCGTCAGGCGTTAATTCGACAGCTTGTCTTGCTATCTCGATCGCCTCCTCTAGGTCCTTTATCTCTCCCGTCTGTTCATACCGGCTCTCAAGCTTGTTTCCAAGGTTATTCAACCAGCATGCCAGGTCTAGATGGTCGCCAGGCGTCGATTCGATAGCTTGTCTTGCTGCCTTGATCGCCTCCTCTAGGTCCTTCATCTCTCCCGTCCGTTCATACCGGCGACCAAGCTGGTTTCCAAGGTTATTTAACCAGCCTGCCAGGTCTGGATGGTCGTCAGGCGTCGATTCGACAGCTTGTCTTGCTGCCTTGATCGCCTCCTCTAGGTCCTTCATCTCTCCCGTCCGTTCATACCGGCTCTCAAGCTTGTTTCCAAGGTTATTTAACCAGCCTGCCAGGTATAAATAGTCGCCAGGCGTCAATTCGATAGCTTGCCTTACTGCCTCGATCGCCTCCTCTAGGTCCTTCATCTCTCCCGTCCGTTCATACCGACGACCAAGCTTGTTTCCAAGGTTACTTAACCAGCCTGCTAGGTCTGGATGGTCGTCAGGCGTCGATTCGATAGCTTGTCTTGCTGCCTCGATCGCCTCCTCTAGGTCCTTCATCTCTCCCGTCCGTTCATAGCGGCTCTCAAGAAAGACCCCGAGGTTGTTCAACCATCCCGTAAGCAATGGATTACTGTCGTTTGCTAGAGATATACCCTGTTTAGCCCACTCTATGGCTTTGCTGATGTCATCTCTGCGTCCTGTTTGCATATATCTTTCATATGCGTCGATTGCAAGCTCCGAAAGAAGATCGAGGATACCTTCCGTTTCAATGCCATTTTCTGCCGCAAATGCCTCAATATCCATCTTGGTAATCACAGGACTAAGGCTTGTCGGTTGTCGGGTTTCGCCACTCACTAGATAGGGTCGTTCACGATTATATTGTCGCGATAATCGTCGCTACTTTATTGCTGCCTAATTGACCCTTTGTGCACATGACGCGTTGGGCCCCACAACAGATGGCCCTTCTGCCTGCGACATGTGGCACTCGCTCAAAGGAGCCGCTAAGCCAAATTGATTGTTGTGGCGGTGGCTCATCTACTGTGCCTCACTGAACCATACAACGCACTGCCTCCTTGCAGATGCCCAAGCCGGCTGCCTCCTGAAGCCCAACCTTACTAAAACACACGGTCGCGGGTTACAACCACGCTTACTTATTTATCTATCCACACACTATTGCAATACGAAGCTACTCTACACCCGTAATCCCTCGAAAAGCTTTTCCACGATGGTCGCGACAGTTATTCCGTCTGCATTCTTTCTCCCACTCAAGTCCGTTAGATTGGGAAGATTCATTAAAAATATCGGCCATCCACACGAGGGCTACTATGAACCTCCGACTATTGACGTGCCGGAGGCAATTGTGTCTAAGTTCTCGTTTTCTAGTTTGAATCAACAGAACCGCAAGACGCGATTTGAGTCCGCGTTGACGTCTCTGATGTCAGCTGGATTCTCCAAACGTCTTCAATCAGAGTTCCATCTAGCACCAGCTTGTGGCAGCAATTACTCACTTGATAACTCCGATGCATGGTTTGACAAGGCAGTTACCCTCCCAGACACGAGAAAGTGGATCGAAAACGCTGCTCTCCGCGGTCACAAGATATACATCATTGTTGGTATTCAAACCTTTACCGATACTCGCATCGTCCAGAAGTCAGCCCGGGGACAACGAGCCGGAGGCCAAGCCAACGTGCCAGTCAGCCTTGCTCTCACAGCTGCCACCGCCGTCATGCCTTTCGCCGAGCTTGTTGATCCCGCTGCTCATGGAGAATATCAGAATATCGAGAGCGATCAACTGTGCCTTCTCGCCCCTGGCGAGCAAGTATGTTCTCTGCAGTACCGCGAAGTCAAAACTAGGTGGTTATCTAGTCGATTGATCGAACCATTGCAACTCTCGAAGACACGCCAGTGGTCATGTATGGAAGGCAACAAGCGTGACATATATGAAGATGACAGTGATGAAGACGACGAGGACATAATAGAGGTGGACTTGGGGGATGTGGAGGAGTTCACTGGGGAGTGGGATGCAGAGGATTTTGTGGAAGGGACTATCCATTACCAGTTCAGTCCTGATAAGTGTAACTTCTCGTGTTAGGTCGAAGATGCCTCTTGGATGCCATAATGGGCCAATCATGAAGCGAGATGCTGGCCTAAGCTTTTGTATTATCCAGTATTCTTAATCGCAATTCAGTCGTTCAACCAGACCTAATCGAGAGGCAACAAGACCGTGCTAGTACGTTAGGGTACTGAGGTCCGCTACAATGTCGCACAACCCCGCCACCACACGATTCAGCGATGAAGATATCGCAGTTATCGGCTGCGAGGTTACACGATTGGACAGACAAGATGGCCGGCGCAATTATGTTAATATGACAAGGGTGAACTCAATCAACCGGTGGAATTGGGCAAAGCTCGATACTATCGTCTAGAGAGTGACTGTCTTCGACGATGTCCTCTGAGAATGACGTACGTCGAAACAAGCACGAAAAAGGTAGAGATATCTGCGATCGACAACAGAATTGTATGGCCGAGGAAGTGAAACATATCAATGAGAAATTAAAAACTGAGAATTGAATGAACCTCTGCGACGTCGTCCGCTAGTGGTAGATGGATTAGGAAGAGAAAAGAAATCCTAGGCACTCGACAATGAGCCGGGAAAGAGTCAAAACCCAGCCCCGCAAGGCGCATTTCCTTTCCTCATGACTATGGATTATCCTTGTCGGAAGCGGGTCTACCACCAATCATATCGCTTGAGACCCCTGCAAAGCCAGTCACCTACTTTCAAGGCTGATTCACCGGAACATCTAGAAAGAATGCAGGCGGTTCTAGGGTAAGTGGAAGTCTGTGTTAACTGGTGCCTGAGAAAACAGGCACGGTTTGTCAAACTGCAGGACAATCGTGAAGACAAGCACAAGCTGCTTGAACAGGCAGGATAGCAGGCAGCTGGAGCCTAAGAAGGAATTTACCTATAAATGTAGGACCTTTTCCCATCGGTTATCTTAGTTTAATCATCAATTGAGTTCTATGCCTTTTCTGCTGATCTTGACCTTGTCTGACTCCATGACTCACCGCCCTGCCTCTGACTGAAAGTTTGGACACTATGTCAACCGTGTCCCTGCTAACTCTCCGTGGGTTGTTGATAACCTTGGACTTGATAGTGAGGAAAGAAGCAAAAAAAGCTATAGATCTCTTGACTATACATTAATGTAACACGTGACCGGATGGAAGCATTTGTGATCCTCACTACAAAGTATATCTCAGCGAAAAACCATGTTAGACAAAAAATCCATTGAAAAGGTCAAAAACTAATTTAGACTCTCATTAACAAATAGCCAAACTAGTACACGGCCCGCTCCTAGCGCCATCTGATGATGGTCATAGATCACAAGATGGGGTTACAACTACAACGAAGTACGTGAAGACTATGAAGTTAAATTCTCCAGGTCTTCTCGAGACGATGTGATGAATCTAATTTAGGTGTAGATAGACGTTGCGATTCATCAAAGGGCCCACAAACCATGCTACTGGACTGAAAAAGGTGGAGCACTTGCGCGTCACAAAGGGCTTTTTGTGGGGTCACCCAGCAAGGGCGGTTCTCTTTGACTGCCCCTCCTCAAAGGAAAAGGTCACCCTTTCGCACCCTACGGGAGCATTTTCCTTTCCCATTTTCCTTCGTCTTCTTTTTTTTCCGATGAGTAGGTTGTTGAAGTTATTTTAGTATTGTTGTATAGTTGAATAGTTAGACTGGCCGTCTTATCCATTTTATTGAGTTCCTGCGGTCCGATTCTGACACTCTCGAAACAGTACTGTAACGTCCATTTCTGGACGTTGTAAGGAAGGTCAACATTTGGAGGTAATAAAGGTTGATGCCAATCTGCTGTGAAGTCACACTACGCTGTTTTACCGTGATGGCCGAAATCAGAGGCCGCCCAGCTTTCTACATAAAATCTCTGAGCACGGATCATATGTGGCGAGTGTGGCCTATTACAGTTAGTCTATACTGTGCCGATACTGTTTAGGTTCGCCCTGCCTCTTTGCATTATTTGGTTGCTACTGTCGCTTACTGTCACCAAAATGGCTACTTATGGCCGCAAGAAAGTCAACTTCTCTCCTCTTATGCTCTACTGTATGCCGTAAATCCAGGATAAGCTTATCTCTTATCCCAACATACTCATTCATATCGGTATACTGACAACGGACAACGGAAAGCACGAATTACTCATCCTACAGCAACAGACGCCAGAGTCAATAGCCAGATGACCAATAAGCATGGTCTTGTTTAATGATCTCTGCCTTTGCGTGATAAAACCATTTCCAAGGGTTTAGTGTAATTCACTCCATCATTATCTTCTTACTAGTCATGTGCTCGTCCACTGCTCCATGTCCGCGATAGAAATCTCCAATAACACGACTCTTCCTGATTGGCAGCCTATGACAAATGTGCTTCCCGAAACAGCTGCTACTCCATTGCGGCATTCCGGAGGCAGCCAAAGTAAATCTTTTCCTGCCGCCGTGACCCAGGTGCTTTCTGCACAGGCAAGTATCGGGGTCTCCCAAAATTGCGACGGCATAGCAGACCTTATGCGAGACTGTAAGCCGTCTGTTAAAGTAAATACACCACAATTTGTGACAATGCCACAGCTATCAGGTGTAAAAGAAATAACATGAGTATAAGTATCCAATGGAACGACATATTCGCATTCGTCTGTCTCAGCGTTCCAGATCCGTATCGTCATGTCATACGAGCCCGATGTCACCTTTTTCGAGTCGTGCGAGAACACCACCGAGTTAACATAGCTGCTGTGGCCCTCAAGCACTCGCTCGCACTCGCACGTCTCTGCGTTCCAGATCCGTATCGTCTTGTCATCAGAGCCCGATGCCACCCGCTTCGAGTCGTGAGAGAACACCACCGAGCTGACTTCGTTGCTATGGCCCTCAAGCACTCGCTCGTACTCGCCCGTCTCTGCGTTCCATATCCGTATCGTCTCGTCATCAGAGCCCGATGCCACCCGATTCGAGTCGTGCGAGAACACCACCGACCTAATCAGGCTCCCGTGGCCCTCCAGAGTTAATAAGTATGCGTCCCAGTTTTCTTTAACCTTCGGCAAATTGATTATCCATTTTGGAATAGTATGTTCGAATGTCCTTCTCATAACACTCTCGCTTGGCGCAAACATCAGACAAATGTAAATCTGCAACGGCGCTCCAGCTATCACCGAAAAATAAGCCTGAACGAATCGCACTGCATCGGCCACAAAAGTCGATAGGCTCGAATCTTCTCTGTTCTAACACCTGTCAGCAGGATTCAAGCTCCAAGATATAAAAACGAACCTCTAGCCATCTTGCCAGTGACCTAAGTGAGTCGAGATATTCCTTGACTCGCCCCAGTAAACTCATCGCTTCCAGCCAATGTAGGAAATGTGTCGTTAAGAAATTATAAACTTTGTTGTTATTATTAAGCTTGCGGTTACCCTCCATCTGATGATATACCCAGTGTATACAAGCATATTGGAGTTATGAAGGCATCATTTTCTCCAGTTACCGCTGGTCTACTGCGGATCGACGCATACCTGGGAAAGACAGGCTGCATATGTTCTCACGCAAACCGCCGCGCATGACACGCAAATAGTGTTTCGCTAAGGTTTGGTGAGTATGTCTCTCGTCTACCCGGAACTCGCTTTCCTTTGTGATGAGATAGTCTCGAAATGATAAATGCAGTAGCCGCATAAGCGCTTTCCGTGTCGGTGGTATGCTGAGGACCGAATGGAGTGTGTTAAGTCTGTTATCTACCACCTCGGGATTGACCTTAAGCAGCTGTGATAAGGCCCAAACTGAAAGAGGATTGGTAAGGATGATTATATTGCCGACTATTATCTTGAAGTCTTTAATGATCTGTATTTTATTATTTTCTGAGATATTAGTAATTAATGAGTGTAGAACCGGCCTATAAGTTCGATCTAACCGAGATATGTGACCTTGACTTCCGTAGTCTAGAACCTTATGTAACTGTATCGGAGGGCTATTATGTTTCCGATCGCCAATAAAATGATAAATAGTCGCTGCGAAGATAAAGAGCGGAATAGCCATTTACGCGAGATTCTATACTATTGGTCGGCCTGGCTAATCCGATGGTAGCTTCCTTTTATCGCCTATAGTTATATTGAAATTATATAGGATCTTCTTAAACTCGTCGTTTAAAAATATGACTATGTCGTGCTCTATAACTTGCGCTGGGATGTTATGTAGAACTAAATCTTAGTATGAATCCTGAACCTCGCTGAATCCTAGTCGAATCGGAAGCTCTGGCCTGCTCGTTAAGAATACCCGGAGCTGAGGGCGGAGAGTTTTAGCTTGCGAGAAAATATTTATTAGTAATCTAATATTAGCCTCTTTATCACACTCGTTTAGCGCGTTGATTACCATTACGATGGATAACGGGGTTATTATTGTTACTACTGCTTTAGATAGTGGTTCCTGGATAAGCTTTTTAAACTGCTCTCTTATAGACTTCCCCGTAATGGTTGGATTAGTATTAAGTGCTTTCTTAATAAAGAATGTAACTCCTGGTATGCTTAAGGCCAGTTGGTGAGTAAGAGTTGATATTAGTTTGTTTAGGTTGCCTCTGTCTATCTCTCCTCTCTTAAAGAAGAAGCTAGCACTAAGATTACCTCGCTTAGCTCGCGAATGTGTAATAGTCTGTGTGATGGTTGACTTTCCTGTCCCTGCTATGCTATTTAGCTAGTATACCGTCTTGGAGTTGGGGTCGCTAATCTAATGGTCGATATTGTCGAGAAGCTCCTGGCGTGTGTCAGGCAGGCATGTCGAGTTGTGTTCTTCCGCCTTAGAGTCAAAAGAGGCACCATGTGCCATAGGCAGTTAATTGAGGGATGTTCGCTTATTAACGTTCTGGAGGATTGCGCTAGGTCGGATCCGTATTAGCTTAGCCGCTATTTCCCAGATTGTATTGCTTATGTCTGATTAATATTTAATATAAAAGAAATAATCCCTCTATAATGTTTGAGATCCTCGATAGTTTCCTTAACCTCTTTGCTTTCGAATGGCCATTTGAGTGTATGTATACCAAAATGACTTATTGCCTTTCGACTAGTCGAAGGTCGGAGCTGTTATTTAAGCTTTTCCAGTGTTGAGTGGCTATCTTCTATAGTAGATATTAAATGTTAGGATGCTTTTAGCTCCCTCCTATGAGGCCCGTCCATGAGAGCCCTGAGTTCCTTGGTGGTATTTTGAAAGGCAGTAACTTCTTTGCGGAGCCCTTTGATATCGTCCTTGGCGTTCTTTACTTCTCGGGAATATTGCAAATATAGGGAAAATACCTTGGCCGACAGTTCGACCACAGCGATGACGCTAGATGCGATGCCGAGTGTTTCCGCCATTGGACTCGATCACTACACTCGCTCTCAGGTTTGTTGACGATAGTGATGGCAATAGCGGCCTGATCATCGTGCGGGGTCAATAAGGCTCAGTCCTCCCAATATGCATAGTACACGTGACTCAAGCCAATCAGAAGCCATCGTATGAATCCGCATCGGCCAGACGAGAGCTCTGGGTCTTCGCCGCAAGTAAGGGGAGGCATCTCGTTGCAACCACTATACAAAGTTCGAAGGCGGTGGTTGGGTATGGCTAAAATCATAGGACATTCTTTTAGCGTGACGCGTCTGTCGAAAAATGGTACTCTGAATATTCCTTCCCCGTCTGCTTGCCTAATCGAGGATAGTGGTCTTTCTTATCGATGACTCTTATCGGTCATCTATCGATAACAGTTTCACATTGGGATGCAAGGTCATCAAAGAGAAGTGGGGCTGCTTTGTTTTAGCCCTTCTTTGAAAGAAGGGGGTCACCAAAAGAGGGACAAAGAGATCAAAGGCCATGGCCAGCCTACGTTGTTCAGACGGGCAGAATGTTCTAGCTAGCTGTAATCAAGTGTCCCTACCATCTCTGCATGTGTTTCTGTCGTGTTTTCGCTCTTCCATCCCTCTCGTCGTCCGTCGTCATTCCATAACAAACGCTCTGAAGTCGCCGCCATGGAGGATATGGAAGATGACAGCCAGCAGCTTGACCTAACGCAGTGGGATTACAATGACCTTGACTTTCGCACGCCTCAACTGTCAGGCATCAACAGTCGCGGCGCAACCTCCTTTACTAGCCTAAGCCCATCGCCGAGTGGCCAGAGGCCCAGATTGCCACTGCTTCAGCTGGACGACTGGGATCCCGACAGCGCATATGACGAGTCTCCTCCTACGTGTATCCATTACTCCATCGAGTGGAAGCTGCAACTGCGAAAGGGAAGGCTCTCCAAACTGACAAATGACACCGAACAAGACCGTGTCCTAGCGCCCGGTGCTTTTTGGGACACCACTCTCAAGGACAAAGTAGACAGGCTTTTGAGGCAGAAAACACCGCGGGGTAAAAGTTACGTACCAGAAGAGACTATCGTCATCGTATCAGTCAACGACCGTAGTGAACGAGACCTGACGAAGCGATTCGACGAGTTTAATATCGACTGGAACATGGCTGAAGAGCAACTCTGTAGATGAAGTCATCTTTTTTGTACAGGAAAGAAGCTCAGGATCGACATCTCTTTTATCTGCAAAGAGCATCAAGACTCTAGGGTAGTGCAACAACAAGGTGGTCGCGGTAGCGCCACCGCTCGACAGCTTGCCCAGAGGGACCAGCTGTTGGAAACACAACAGGCTGCTGGCCAGCCCCGTGTCTGGAAAGACGTGTATGATCTCATGCGATGCAACGGAACCTTATGCCCAGGTTCGTACTGCTATGTTGATGAGCAAAGAAAGCATATGGGACTAAACACAAGCATTCTGACCAAGATGGTTGAGTATGCTGAACAAGGTAACGAGCTGAGAACGTGCAGGGATGTGCCATCCTACATCCTCGATATGATCTACGAGAAGGAAAGGTTAGACGGTGAGCGGAGAGCGAAACGGAAAGCGCCCAGCTCGGAGAGTGACCGCCCAATCAAGATCATGAATGTCTTACCCTCACCCTATGGCCATCCCACTGCGGAAGGGTATACCCCGCCATCATCTAATTTAGGGTGTATTTAACCATCGGTAGTGGACCTGATAGATCTGGTGATCCCGAAACCGATCGACAGGGCTGTAGATGACTACACCGAATGGCTTTGCGACCAGGTCGAAGATGAGCGCTGGAAAGCAGGCTTTCGCAGCGCGGGTAGCATCACAAAAGCTGACTGTCTCGACTTGAGGCACGTCTATTAGGATCGGGACATTAGATATTACGTCGATCAAGGTGTCAAGGCTGGAATCGCCAGGTCGTTCGTTCAGGACATCAAGATGTGGGCAGACAGTTTGTGATCCTATGATACACATTAGAATAGGCATTATTTATGCGTTTAGTTTTATTCGTTATAGTAGTTTGTCTATTAGCCTATCTATTCATCTACCCGTTGATCTGTTGCTCGATCCATCCAGGTTGCTCCAGGTACTCATCAATAGCAAGCCCAGCGTGACGGAAATGGCCTCTAGCACTCTCTTTACGGTTTCCTACTGTCTCTACACACGCCTGTATGAATGCCCGGAAGTCCTTCTTGAATAGTTCAGAGAGCTCCGGTCCAGGCTTCTTAATGAAGTTCTTCAGTTCTGTAAAGTACTCCTCGATCGGGTTGAAGTCTGGTGAGTAGGGAGGCAGGTAGAGGAGTTCTACCCCAGCCTCAGCATATACCGGCTCTAGCTCGTCGTTATGGTGAAAAGATGCATTGTCCATGACGAGAACAGACTTCGGCTGTGGCCATCGTCCGCAACTGTGTAATAGTTGCTCGATAAACTCCTTGTATAAAGCGGCATCAGTAGAACCAGGATAGACGCGGGCCAGCTCTATACCATCCTGCGTGTAGGCAGCGAGGATCTGATACCTCTGTTCGCGGTTGAACCTGCCTACCTGGATGGGTGTTACTCCACTTGGAGCCCATCCCTTCTTGCGGAAGCCAACGCGTCTATCAGCACCCGATTCATCGATGAAGATCATCTGGTACGATTTGTATTTCGATAGCTTATAGAGGTATAGATCTCGGAGCTCTGGGTTACGTTGTTGCGCGACACGGTGGCAGTTCTTTCGCGTCCACCGGGCATCCTTCAACAGACGGCTGATGGTGGAGAGAGACACTTCATCCTCGAACTCATCGCGGAGGAAGGTCACCATCTCGCTCCGATCGGTGGTAGGATGACCGGCGAGCCTATCGAGCAGGGCATCTCGTTTGTAGGGTGTCACCTTTTTGCGACGTCCGACGCGGTTTGGGGGCGCCTTTGTCGATTCAAAGAGCTGATACCTGACGCGAGCTTTGCGGACGGTTCGAGGGTCGCAGGGAATGGCCTGGGCTATTTGCTTAGTCGTCTCACCACTTTGGATCATGGCCTTCATCATCTCATGGTCAGCATCAGACAGCCGGGGAGCCATTTTAGGTCAGCAGGTCGGGGCTTATTCTGGACGTTACTGTCCGGATGGAGGATGACAGCTGTCGTTGCGACTCCTTTTTCCTTGAACCAAAATGAGCCTCTGTGAAGGAAAAAAGCACGTGACGGGAGCCTGTCATCATCCTTTCAGCGTCAAGATCCGATTGCTGACGTCCTGGCCATCAGCTCGGGGCTGTTGACTGCACCGTAGAGGTCCAAAAGTGACGGTCATGCTTGGTGAACGTGGCCTCTTTGAAAGGCCAGACACAGAGCAGCCCCACCTGTTGTTCTTGACCAATTGGCATTCAATGCTACGCTGCTGTGGATACCCTGCCGTAAGCTGTCGTTGATCTTCGATTTCTGAGGCAGAAATAAGCTCGTTTGTCGGGCCGGCACCTGTTCCGCCTGCCGTAATACAGCAACCTGAGCGTCTCGATGTTTTCAATTCTGCTCTAACGCCGTCGGGCTGAAACCAAGATTTAGAATTAAGCTTTACAATAATTCCTCCAGATGTATGTGTCGTAGCATTGTTTTTATCACCAGAGCTGAAGGCCCCAGGAGCTAAAGCGTTAAGCTTAGCTTCAATTGTTGTAGGTCTACGCCGCAGGTGGAGAACCTTGCATCCAACTGTCAAGCTATTATCGATAAGACTTCAACAAGAAGGGCTACCATTCCGCCTTGGGTTAACCTACCATGACTGACGCGTCGTCCTTAAATACCCCAGGTTTTAGACCTGCCTAGTTTTGTTCAAAATATTATCTAGCGTTCCTAATAAAATGCCCTTCTGCCTTGCAACGATAATTCAGAACTACGTCCATGGTCGATATAACTACCTGCCATGACTTCTGCAACCTCTCTGATGGCGTCAAGTCACGTGTATCATGCACGTTTGGAAGGACTGAGCCTCGTTGACCCCGCACAATGGTCATGCTGCTGTTGCCATCGTCAACGAACCTACGTGCAAATGCAGTGATCGAATTCAATGGCGGAAACACTCGGCGTCGCATCTAGCGTCATCGCTGTGGTCGAACTGTCGGCCAAGGTATTTTCCCTATGTTTGCAATATTCCCGAGAAGTAAAGAACGCCAAGGACGATATCGAAGGGCTCCGCAAAGAAGTTACTGCCTTTCAAAACACCACCAAGGAACTCAGGGCTCTTATGGACGGGCCTTATGGGAGGGAGCTAAAAGCGTCCTAATATTTAGTATCTACTATAGAAGATGGCCACTTAACGCTGGAAAAGCTTAAATAATGGCTCCGACCTTCGACTGGTCGAAAGGCAATAAGTCATTTTGGTATATATATACTCAAATGGCCATTCGAAAGCAAAGAGGTTAAGGGAATTATTAAGGATCTCAAATATTATAGAGGGATTATTTCTTTTATATTAAATATTAATTAGACGTAAGCGATATAATCTGGGAAATAGCGACTAAGCTGATGCGGACCCGATTTAGTATAATCCTTCAGAACATCGATAACCGAACAGCCCTCAGTCAACTATCGATTACATACGGTGCCTCTTTCGACTCTAAGGCGGAAGAACACAACTCGACATGCCTGCCTGATACGCGCCAGGAGCTTCTCGATAATATCGACCATTAGATTAGCGACCCCAACTCCAAGACGGTATACTAGCTAAATAGCATAGCGGGGACAGGAAAGTCAACCATCGCACAGACTATTACACATTCGCGAGCTAAGCGAGGTGATCTTAGTGCTAGCTTCTTCTTTAAGAGAGGAGAGATAGATAGAGGCAACCTAAATAAACTAATATCAACTCTTACTCACCAACTGGCCTTAAGCATACCAGGAGTTATATTCTTTATTAAGAAAGCACTTAATACTAATCTAACCATTACGGGGAAGTCTATAAGAGAGTAGTTTAAAAAGCTTATCCAGGAACCACTATCTAAAGCAGTAATAACAATAATAACCCCGTTATCTATCATAATAGTAATCAACATACTAGACGAGTATAATAAAGAGGCTAATATTAGATTACTAATAAATATTTTCTCGCAAGCTAAAACTCTCCGCCCTCAGCTCCGGGTATTCTTAACGAGCAGGCCAGAGCTTCCGATTCGACTGGGGTTCAGCGAGGTTTAGGGTTCATACCAAGATTTAGTTCTACACAATATCCCAGCGCAAATTATGGAGCATAATATAGTCGTATTTTTAAACAACGAGTTCAAGAAGATCCTATATGATTTCAATATAACTATAGGCGATAAAAGGAAGCTACCATCGGATTGGCCAGGCCGACTAATAGTATAGAGTCTCGCATAAATGGCTATTCCGCTCTTTATCTTCGTAGTGACTATTTGTCGTTTTATTGGCGATCGGAAACATAATAGCCCTCCGATATAGTTACATAAGGTTCTAGACTACGGAAGTCACGGTCACATATCTCAGTTGGACCGAACTTATGGGCCGGTTCTACGCTTATTAATCACTAATATCTCAGAAAATAATAAAACGCAGATTATCAAAGACTTCAAGATAATAATCGGCAATATAATCATCCTTGCCAACCCTCTTTCAGTTTGGGCCTTATCACAGCTGCTTAAGGTCGATCCCGAGGTGGTGGATAACAGACTCGACACACTCCACTCGGTTCTCAGTATACCGCCGACACGGAAAGCGCCGGTGCGGCTACTACATTTGTCATTTCGAGACTATCTCATCACAAACGCACATGAATTCCAAGTAGACGACAGACATGCCCACCAAATCTTAGCGACACACTATTTGCGTGTCATGCGAGATGGTTTGCGTGAGAACATATACGGCCTATCTTTCCCAGGGAAGCACCGATCTACGGTAGACAGTTCAGAGCTGGAGGAATGCATACCCCCACAGCTGCAATACGCTTGCATTCACTGGGCCTATCACCATATGGAAGGTGATCCTGAATCAAAAGACAGCAAAGAAGCTCATCATTTCTTGACCACACATTTCTTGCATTGGATAGAAGTATTAAGCTTGCTGGGCCAAGTTAAAGAGGGTCTCGACTCACTTAGGTCACTGGCAAGATGGCTAGAGGTATGCTTCTTTTATGTTAGAGCTTGAACCCTACTGACCCGTATTAGCAGCAAGCAGATTCAAGCCTCTCAATTTTTATAGCTGACGCAGTGCGATTTCTGCAGACTAATTTCTATGTAACTGCTGAAGCGCCGCTGCAAGTTTATTCTTGTCTGGTTTTCGCACCAAGCAAGAGTGTTGTGAGAAAGACATTCGAAAACGCTATTCCAAGATGGATAAGCAATCTCCCGAAGGTTCGAGAAACATAGGATATATACCTGTTGACTCTAGAGGGCCATGCTGGTCAAGTCTGGTCAGTGGTGTTCTCTTATGACTCAAAAAAACTGGCATCTGCATCTTTTGATAAGACGGTACGGATATGGAACGCAGAGACAGGGGAGTGCGAGTGAGTGCTAGAAGGGCATAACAATATAATTTACTCGGCTGTGTTCTCGCACGACTCAAAAAGGGTAGCATCGGCCTCTTCTGACAAGACCGTACAGATCTGGAATATACAGGCGGGCGAGTGCGAGCAAGTACTAAAGGGCCATAGTGATGGGGTTAGGTCGGTGGTGTTCTCGCGTGACTCAAAGAAGGTGGCATCGGCCTCAGAAGATCAGACGATACGGGTCTGGAATATAGAGACGGGCGAGTGCGAACGAGTGCTAAAGTGCCATAGTAACGTTATTAGGTCATTAGTGTTTTCTCATGACTCGAAAAAGCTAGCATCTGCCTCTTATGATAAGACAATATGGGTCTGGAGCACAGAGACGGGCGAGTGCGAACGAGTTCTGGAAGGCCATAGCGGTTGGGTCAACTCGGTGGTGTTGTCGCACAACTCAACAAAGGTGGCATCGTCCTTTCACGGCAAGAGAGTACGGATCTGGAATGCAGAGAAAGGCAAATGGGAATATGTCATTTCTTTGAATAATCATGCTCATGTTCTTTCTTTTACCCTCGATGAGCGTGGCATTATCACAAGTCGTGGTATATTTGATTTGGCTAGCGGCTTAGAGTCTCACGCAGAGCCACCTGTGTCAATGCAGTCTTTAGAGGGCTCAATGCTTACCTGTCAGGATGGCACCTGGATCAGGGCGGCAGGGGAAGACTTGCTCTGGCTACCTTCCGAATGTCGCAATGGAGAAATAGCTGTTTCGGGAAACACAGTTATCATAGGCTATCAATCAGGAAGAGTTATATTATTAGGAGTCTCTATGGCGGACATGGTCAACATCGCGCCAATGTAGTTTATTAATTTACCAATTATTTTATGTTTTTATTTTTTTATATTTTTTCGGAAGTAATTCTGTTATTTAAACATGGAGATTTGATGCCTAGTTTGTGCTTTCCATAAGCGATAGTAGACTTGGTTAGCTATGTTGAACTAGAGAGCCAGGGCTTACTCTAGACGCCTTATATAAGACGGGGAATGGCACGTTTTGGCCTTCCTGTGGCCATAAGTGGGCCCCTTTTTGATAACAAGATGCAACAGTGGAAGGCATCACAAGGAGATGGGTTGATTATCACAGTTTTCCGAGAGCTCCGTTATAGGTGGTCTCTCCCTTAACGATTGTCTCAAGGTTTGCCCGGTTATATTAGCTAAGTGATTGAGCCGCAACTTTATAACTTTGGCTCGGTCAGCTAGCTATATGCGGGGCGACGCTAGGGACGGGCCGCGATCTAATGTTTCCTGATCATTCTCTAAATCTTGCAGTTGTAACGATGGCGTGTTATTATATTTGACCAAAGGCTTAACTCCCTACAATGCGTCTAAAACTACAGACACGCTATATGCTTAATATACCCTCATCTAATGCATTTTAGTCATCGGATCGATCGATAATTGACGATATGTCAAGTTGTCTCGATGTTCCTGCGCCGGCTTTGGCCCGCGTCGCTATTATCACGATCGCTCGCACTAAAGACTGATTGGTGGAGTCCTCCTACGAATAATTGGTTGTAAGTCCCACGTTACTCCACTCCATAAGCATGGCGGACTGTTGCCTACAAAACCGCACTTTAAATGACAAAGCTGAACTTACCCCGCCTGATTACCCTCCTTCCGGAGCCCTCCCATAATCTGCGCTCTAAAGAGAATAGATATCTGCTATATCAGCAAAGATCCCGCCCTAGAGCCTTTCACATCAGTTGCTTATTCTCCTGATTGCTTTGATAACCTACACTGAAATATGGGGAAACTCCGTCATTGGCTAAGAAGCCGACCAGCGACTCCTATCCAGCAACGAGAAACAGAGAGTAAACCCACAAATCTCAATCTTGCACCATCGGCCGCTCAATCCAGCTCTCTCGAACAGTCTTTAACGCCTTTATTTCCCGATGGTATCGAGGTCTTAGTCAACCCCCCGGATGCCGACGTCGACATCTGTTTCGTTCATGGTTTGACAGGCAACCGCACCAGCACCTGGACGGCGCGTGGGCAACCTGCACCTTGGCCGAAGACGCTTCTTCCATCCGAACTACCCAAAGCTTGCATACTCACGTATGGATACGATGCATATGTAGTGTCAAGCTCGGTCGCATCATCAAATAGACTGATCGATCACGCAACGAACCTTCTTACCGACCTCACGAATGATCGAAGACGGCGTAACGCCTCGTCCCGTCCCCTCATCTTCGTCGTCCATAGCCTAGGCGGTCTTGTTTGCAAGGAAGCTATACTGCTATCGCGCAATAACCCAAATCGCTCTCGCCAAGACTTCTTCACACACATAAAGGGCGTCGTCTTCATGGGTACGCCCCACAAAGGCTCGTGGATGGCTGATTGGTCTAGGATACCTGCCAAAACTCTCGGACTGGTCAAGTCAACCAACAGATCACTTCTCGAGGTGTTGGAAACGAACAATCAATATCTCGAGTCGATCCATGTCAGATTTCTATCTATGATGCGAGAGCAGCGTGAGGCGGGAAGGCAGCTCGAAGTCGCTTGTTTCTTCGAGGAGCTACCTCTATCTACAGTGGGCAAAGTTGTGTCAAAGGAATCAGCCACATTCGAGGGCTACGATCCAATTACCATCCATGCAAATCATGCAGACATGGTTAAGTTTAGGTCTACGGAAGAGAACGGTTTCAAAAGGGTCGTTGGAGAACTCACAGCGTGGAAATCGGATATCGGTAAGAGCAACGGGTGAGCTTACTCACAAAACACTGTCGCTGAAATGGCACTTCCAGGTTTAACTACAATCCAACCGGAGACCAACGCTTTGACTGGTAATTGTTCTGTGGGGCGAAATCATACGACGACTAGTTAGTATAATCAGACCGTTCATCACTCTGCCACCTTCTGACTCACGCATAAAAAGAGCCTAGGACGCATTACCTTCCATTTTTGAGAAACAAGAACTTCGTAGGACGCGGAGGAGTCATCGCTGAGCTTCAGAAGCTTCTATTTGCTCATCCTGGTGGCCAACGAGCCGCTCTCGTTGGCTTGGGTGGTGTAGGCAAGACACAGATCGCCCTTCAGCTTGCACATCTGGCGAAAAATGACAGCCAAAGTCACCAGCACTACACCGTCATCTGGATGCCCGCACTGAGCATGGCAAGTTTTGAGCAGGCCTGCACTAGAATGATTAAAGTATTTGACATCGAGCATGCCGACAATGAGGACCCAAAAGAAATATTCAAGGACTTTCTCAGCTCAGAAGAGACGGGAAAGTGGTTTCTTATCATTGATAATGCCGACAACATGGAGACTTTATATGGAACGGCCCAGGAGCCAGGAGGAATCGCTGACTTCATTCCAGACTGTGAGCACGGGTGTATTCTGTTCACGACACGATCCCGTGAAGTGGCCGTCACCGTTGCGCAGACCAATGTTGTTGAGCTACCTGAGATGGATAAAAAGGATGCTAGAGCCCTCCTGCAGAGTTCACTGATTCAGAAAGAGCAAGTGCAGGATACAGTCTTGGCCGACAAACTGTTAGATGAGCTCGCTTATCTACCACTCGCAATCACGCAGGCATCGGCATATATGAAAATAAACAAAGTCGCAATCAAGGAGTATCTCCGACTACTTCAAAACACTGACCAGGATATGGTAGAACTGCTCAGTGTTGGATTTCGTGATGGCACCCACTACGATGCTGCCCAAGGGGCGGTTGTTACGACTTGGATTGTGTCCTTCAAACAGATCCGTGCCCTACATGAGGAAGCTGCGACACTACTTTCGTTCGCAGCTTGCCTCGAACCGAAAGCCATACCTCGGACCTTGCTACCGCGCCTGAGATCCGAACAAAGCATGACACGCGCCATCGGCACACTTTGCGGATATAGCTTCTTAAGTCAACGAGAAGATGGCGACATGTTCGATATGCATAGCCTCGTCCACCTGGCTACACGGAGATGGAACAAAGACGAGGGCCATGAGAAGGAAATACGGCAAACAACATTGGCACGTATTGCTGAGGCATTTCCGGACGATGATTGGGAAAATCGTGAAGTGTGGAGGCAGTATCTGCCGCATGCGCTCAGGCTCCTTGACAATGCGGATGGTGTCGAGAGCGAAGACGCATGTAAGCTGGGATACCAAGTTAGCAGATGTTTGCACGTAGATGGCCAGATCAAAAAGGCAGTAGAACTGCTAGTGCGTGTGGTTGCAGTTCGAGAGGCGACGTTGGCAGAAAGCCACCCAGGTCGACTGGCACCACAGCACGTACTCGCAGGAGCATACAAAGCCAACGGGCAGATCGCAGAAGCAGTCAAGCTGCAAGAGCATGTGGTTACAGTCCAAGAGACGATATTGGCAGAGAACCACCCGGATCGACTGGCATCACAGCACGCATTAGCAGGGATATACGAAGCCAACGGGCAGATCAAAGAGGCAGTAGAACTGCTAGAGCATGTGGTTGCAGTTGAGGAGACGACTTTAGCAGAGAACCACCCATCACGACTGGCATCACAGCACGCGCTAGCAGGAGCATACAAAGCCAACGGGCAGATCGCAGAAGCAGTCAAGCTGCAAGAGCATGTGGTTACAGTCCAAGAGACGATATTGGCAGAGAACCACCCATCACGACTGGCATCACAGCACGCGCTAGCAGGAGCATACAAAGCCAATGGGCAGATCGCAGAAGCAGTTAAGCTACAAGAGCATATGGTTGCAGTCCAAGAGACGATATTGGCAGAGAACCACCCGGATCGACTAGTATCACAGCACGCGCTAGCAGGGATATACGAAGCCAACGGGCAGATCAAAGAGGCAGTAGAACTGCTAGAGCATATGGTTGCAGTCCAAGAGACGACGTTGGCAGAGAACCACCTATCACGACTGGCATCACAGCACGCGCTAGCAGGAGCATACAAAGCCAACGGGCAGATCGCAGAAGCAGTCAAGCTGCAAGAGCATGTGGTTGCAGTCCAAGAGACGATACTGGCAGAGAACCACCCGGATCGACTGACATCACAGCACGCGCTAGCAGGAGTATACGAAGCCAACGGGCAGATCAAAGAGGCAGTAGAACTGCTAGAGTATGTAGTTGCACTTAGAGAGACGATATTGGCAGAGAACCACCCAGATCGACTGGCATCACAGCACGTACTCGCAGGAGCATACGAAGCCAATGGGCAGATCGCAGAAGCAGTGAAGCTGCTAGAGCATGTGGTTGCAGTCCAAGAGACGATATTGGCAGAGAACCACCCATCACGACTGGCATCACAGCACGCGCTAGCAGGAGCATACAAAGCCAATGGGCAGATCGCAGAAGCAGTTAAGCTACAAGAGCATATGGTTGCAGTCCAAGAGACGATATTGGCAGAGAACCACCCGGATCGACTAGCATCACAGCACGCGCTAGCAGGGATATACGAAGCCAACGGGCAGATCGCAGAAGCAGTTAAGCTACAAGAGCATATGGTTGCAGTCCAAGAGACAACGTTGGCAGAGAACCACCCGGATCGACTGGCATCACAGCACGCGCTAGCAGGAGCATACGAAGCCAACGGGCAGATCGCAGAAGCAGTCAAGCTGCTAGAGCATGTGGTCACAATAAAGAGGGAAATAATGTTACCAAACCACCCCAGTCGATTGGTGTCAGAGCAAAACCTTGAGTATTATTACGAAATTTTGGATGGCTCAAGCAGCTCATGTTCTTAATAACACGAATAGAACTGTTTTTATAGCATCGTGTTAAAATAACATCATGCTATGTATCATGTGCCCTAGTAGTGAATGTATAATAGACTTCGAGCCATCAGTCGTTAGTGAGGTAATGTAGTCAATCTGACGATACGTTGGATTTCCACCCATGTAATGCTACTGTAACAAGACAGTGGGAAGCACAGGAATGCATTGTCCCTAGACTGAAAAAAAAAAAAAAAAAGCAGCTTTCAGCCTATGGAGTAACACTACTGTGGGCCGCCCGATTATGGCTTGGTCGTCAGGATACACCAAGCACAGTGAGATCAGCGATTACTACATACACCCCATAGGCCTGGTCCGTGCGCTAGGAATCAAAGAGAGTGTGCGGATGGACAACCGATTTCGACTACTACTGTACCAATCTGGATCAATGGACCGAATACACATAATGTCTGACACATATTGGGTGACACGGCTGAACCTAGCTAAGCTGGCGCTAGCCATGTTAGGAAATGTAACGCTTGATCGAGCGTCACTCTACCGCAACATACCATGACATGCCGCGACAGCAATATTGATTTAAATAGAATAAAACTTCGCTTTTAATGCTCTTTAGACCTGCGAAATATATATTAGAATTCAACTTGGCCAAAAAATTGGTGGCGGCCTTGACGACCTAAGTCGCATTTGCCTACTGGAGTTACATATTATAAATGTACCCTCCAGGACGCTTAGGCCAACCTGTCATTGTTAACCCCAGATTTTGCGCCTTTAATCAACGATAAAATTCATTTTAATAGTAAAGGGACATAGATCTTGATTGAGCCTGATATAATACGATTGTAGCTATCTATTTATCTAAATTCCATTACGTGGCGTTATGTGCTGGAGTTTTGGCGGATTTTAATTGTATTTTCTGACCGATCTTCGAATTTGACCAAGATATGAATGATCCTCCCAACCCGATCTATACTCGTACTATTGAAATATATCTCTCTCTCTTGATTGCCAACCTGAAACTGGCAGTATAGAATAGTTCCAAGGTCTTTTAGATCAGAGCGATCTTATATGGTGTCTCTGAAGCTACGAATCTGATTGTACCGCCTATGTTCTTCAAGCCAAAGGTACAAATCGAGTCAAAATCTTTACCATCATCCCTAACAACTAATAGCCCAATTCGACGGTATGAAACAGACTCTAGATAAAGAACTGGTTCTAGTAAGAGACAAATGAGAGAAAGCTCGAAGCCGAACTCACTTGCACCTATACTAATCTTGAAAGGGAGATACCAGACTGTCGTGTCTATGGATATATAAGCATCTAAGCTGTCCCGAAGTATTTGCGCATTAATTTTGGCTTTATACTTCCCGACTATAACGCGATGAAGGTCGCTGCATTCGTCGAAGAAAAGTATAGAAATCATTGTTAGGTGACCGAGTAACTCGAGTCGTGCTGTCGAAATTCCAGCAAACTTATGAGGCAGCTGATACTGCAACTCAATTCCTGCGAGGTCAGGAAGCAATTGTATGAACGAGTCCTGTCCCATCGGGCGTATAGGGCCATCTAGCGACGCCCAGGACCACGAAGGAGCTCTGTACTCTGAGCTTTTTCTAGCCACAGGGCGATAGACCCGCCAGTCCATTTAATCCAAAAGGCAAGATCTCTATAGCCCAGCAACATATTCATCACCTGTGATCTCCTGAAAGAGTTGTGCAAGACCTGCAAATGCGTGGAGTTTATCGGTAGTCTTTGTTAAGTCGCATCGCGAGTAAAGCTTGACCAGTGAACCCCAGATTGACATGGCCTTGGTTCGAGCGAGCTCACTCTCGGGGACGCCATAAGTGATTTCCCAACCGTTAGACATTTCTTCTTGATCGACTATGCCACTTTGACGTTCACCTTCCGGTATAGGTTTATTCTTCGATAGAGCGTTACTCGTATAACTAACAGAAGCTGATTGCTCAGTCCAATTTTTGTTTAACTCGCAAAGTTGCCAGAGAGGCTTGAGGTCTTTCAAGGGCATGTGAAAGGGTATGCCTCTAGGGAAGGTCTCGTATTTCGCCTCGGTAAGACATTCTCACATGATTTGATCTTTTGCAAAGGCCATATATCTCGAGACACTACGGGTAGGCACAACAGGGGTAGGAGAGAAGAAGGAGGAGGATATGATGATATGGGCGCTACGAGCAGTACTACATAACAATAGTGCCCGATTTCGGTCACCCCAGCAGGAAGAGGCCGTGAGGCTAGCTGCGGCTAAATAGAGCCCGCTCGTAGTAGTACTGCTAACAGGTGGCGGTAAGAGCTTGGTCTTTATGGTCCCGGTTATGCTAGTAGGTGCAGGTATTACCATCGTGGTGGCTCCCTATGCCGAGCTCAAGAGGCAGCTCGTTCAACGCTGTGTCGATGCTGGCCTGGATTGTAAGCCCTGACCTTAGGCACGGTCGTCTTGGCCTAGGATCACACTCGTCTCGGCCGAGGCGGCCATAACCGACGACTTCCTACAGTGGGCGGCCAACCTGAGCGTCAACGGGAGGCTAGACCGCGTGGTCATCGACGAGTGCCACTTGTCCTTCACGGCCGCCGAAACCTACCGCTCGAAGCTCCGGGGCCTCGCCCTCTTATGGAGCCTGGGGTGTCCCTTTGTCTTCCTCACCGGGACCCTACCGCCGCTCCGCCAGCGTGACTTCGAAGAGGCCATGCAGCTGCAGGACCCCCTCTACATACGGGCTTCGAGTCACCGGCTGAACGTGTATTACGCCGTCCTTCGCGTCCGTAATGAGTGGGGCGTGATGGAAGTGAAGCGGCGGGTGGAGGCACGACTATCGCACCTGTCGGCAGGGGAGAAGGGCATTATATACTGCACCAGCCAGGCGAAATGTAAGGCCCTCGCCCGCCAGCTCAGCTGCTACGCCCTACCACGCCCTACGCGATAATAGCGACTCGCAGTTTATTACCCAGCGTGGGGAGGGCTTCCAGGCGTGGCTCCGGGGCGAGGCCCCTTACATCGTGGCCACAGCGGCTCTAGGCACGGGCATAGACGTCGCCGGCATCACCCACGTCATCCACCTTGAGGCCCCCTTTAGCATCATCGACTACGCTCAGGAGGCTGGGCGGGCCGGGCGAGCCGGAGAGCCTATGACGGCGGAGGTCATTGTTGAGGATAAGGACTGGCCGGACGAGGACACCGTGGGCGAGGCCTGCCTAGATATAAGCGTGCGGGAGGTACGTAGGCTGATCCGGACCCAAGGGTGTCGGAGTCGGCTGCTCGACCAATGCCTCGACGGCGATTTACGGGACTGTAAGGACCTCGGCGGCGGCAAGGTCAAGGCCACGCGATGCGATAACTGCCACCGCAACGAGCTGTAGTGGAAGAGCGAGCTGTCGTCGCAAGGGATTATCGCCTCGAATACCCGGGGCAGGCAGGACGCCCACGCCCTCGAGGCCCTCGAGACCGCCCTAGAAGAGATCGAGGGGCTCGGCAAGATGGGCTGCCGTATCTGCTGGATGTTCGACGGCGTTGAGGAGGCCAGGCACACATGGGACAGCTGCAGCTCGACAGCCGGGACGGAAGACCTATCCTTCCGCAGCTGCATGGACTTCCAGGGTCTAATTAACTATAGGAAGGACCGGCAGGCAAGCTTCCTAAGCTGCTTCTACTGTCATGTATCGCAGGAGCTCTGCCGAGACGGCTATAAGACAAAGGGGGCCTCGTGCTGGCGGTGGAAGCATGCGGTGATCCCTATGGCATTGGCCGCCACAACCGAGCCAGATCAATGGCTACAAATGCAAGAGGCGGCCGGCCGAGACTTTAAGGGCCGGCACGACTACGGGGACTGGCTAGGTCGCAAGCATAGTAAGCTGGTATGTGGGCGGGAGATGATGAATGCTATGGCGGTCTTTAATATAATACTTAATTGGAGGCAAGATAATCTCGCAGGGAGGTAAGGCAATAAGAAAAAGTTTAAGAAGAATAAAAGTGTTACGACCCTCGCGCCTACGTCACGTGCACCCCACACTGCCGTCCAATCAACGTTGGATCACCGCGCTACTACAATAATCCAATAAGAAGGATCACTGGATCATTATAATCCTCAAATGGATCACCCAGGCTCACTTATGATCCTTGGTGATCCCCAATATGGATCACTCAAGCAAACACCGTGATCCACGAATCACCACAAGTATATAGAACACACTCATTAGCACTCTCATATAACCTAGCTCACCAGCTATCAATAAGACTTCTTTATCTCAATACGCCTAACCCGCTC
>ONZP01000059.1:0-13356 GCA_900312805.1 Fusarium torulosum | reverse complement strand
AGCTATTATAATTATAGATATAATTATAAGTAATTACTTTAATAAGTTATATTTAAGTATAATTATACTTAATGTATAACTTAATATATAACTTAATAGAAAATATTAAAAATAAAAATTATATTTAATATTTTAGCCTTATATAATAGTTTATAAGTCCTCTAGCTAGTTAAGTATATTTTTCCTCTTAAGCTCCTTTATATAAGCCCTAATAAGTTATTAATTTATAATTTATATAAAAATATAAGTTAAAAATAGTATTAAATATAGTAAGGTAAGTTTTAGTACTAATTTATATAGAAAATACCGGGAAAATTAACCCCCCAAAGTAACTACTCAGGCTTGCCAATTATACCCTTAGGCCTTTAACAATGTACCTCGTTCAATGGTTCATAAGGCTGGATTAGACTCCTGGGATCGTGCAAGTAAGTAAAGCATGGTAGTAGTGAGCATGACGTAAGGTGAGGTCAGATCTAATTTATCCTTCGTGGAACCCGATGTAGCACCCTGGACTAGCTCGGTCGGTCCTGTTTATGGTTAGTCAGGCCTATTCTCGGAACCCGCTTTGCTACCTTCCCGATTGGACGGCGCGAAGGAACACGGGCGTCAAGCAAGAATCCTTCCGAAAATCACCTCGTATGTTTTCTGGGTCTACTCTCGGTGGGATGATGGTGGCAGTGTCGGGAAAGCCGTCGCAACTACATGCGCGCTGAGATGGTTATATGGACCAGGGCCAGAGCACACACGATATGCATTGCAGGAGCGCTAGTATCTATGATTGTACAGAAAGATCAGAGACAGTGAAGTATTAATGCTAGGAATTTCTGGAGACTGCAGTGTGCGAGCCATTTGGCACTACTTCGTCCTAATTCATCCTAATTTCATCCTCTGACGGCGGACAACGACTTTGTTCAAGAGCGCACCATGTCTCAACCACCGCCTAGCATGAGCCCGGAAGAGCCCACCTCCATCGACGGCGCACAGCTGCCACAAGTCAAGTTGGCAGGGTTGATCAAGGGCGATCCCGAGACACGGCGTGCACTGCTCGCTGCATGCGAGAAGAATGGATTCTTCCATCTCGACATTGTTGGCGGCGACGACCAGTTCCTGCAGACGTGGGACAAGCTGCTCGAGGTCATGGCTGACTACTTCCACCAGCCGCAGGAGGTCAAGATGCTGGACGATCGGCAAAGCGATACACACGGATACGAGCCCATGGCGACATCGGCAGGAGCCGCGCCGGGGCTTCCAGATTACTACGAGTCGTTGAAGGTATCGCGGGATGAGCTCCGGCAGAACAGCCCGAAAGTAGCCAGTATCGTCAAGAACCAGCGGGCGATCTTCGAGGCCTACGTTGCCTCCGCGCACGCCGTGGTCTCGACAGTACTGCGCGAGCTATCCGTGGCCCTAGGTGACCAGTATCCTCTCGCAGAGGCCCATTCAGACGACCGGCCATCGCGCAGCACGCTGTCTGTTTTCCGGTATCCAAAGCAGGACGAGGACGTCGAGTTGAGCGGCCTGGGCCACAACAAGCACACGGATCTGGGCACGCTGACGCTGCTGCTGTGTCGGCAATGGGGCTTGCAGGTACTCACGGAGGACAATGGCTGGCAGTTCGTCGCGCCCAGGCCGGGTTGCGCCGTCGTCAACGTGGGCGACTCGCTGCGCTTTCTTTCGGGGTTGCGGCTGCGGTCTGTCGTGCACCGCGTCGTGCCGCGCAATGCTGCCCACCGCCAGGACGAGGACCGGTACAGCGTCGCGTACTTTCTGCGCCCGGCCGACGATGTCACGTATCGCGATGTCAACGGGCGCACCGTCTCGGCCTGGGCCTGGCATGACGACAAGTTTGACATGTTCCGCCAGCCTCATGATATACAGGAGTCTAATGCTGTCGCCACTGGGGGCATGGAGCGTGCGGACACACTCATCTTTTAATCCAGCCAGGGAGGATGTAGACAGGTCAATCCGTTTGATTAGTTTTGGAGTATCGCATGAGAGCAGATTAGATATCTATCTACTGCGCTGGTAGCAATTGAGAGCGTCAACTCATTCATTTCATCACAACTCCGTGACACTCTTTCGCATTGTCTTACCTACTAATATAGCCAGAACCATGGACCAGACTTTTCAGATGGCTGGACTAACACCAGCCTTAACCCTAACCCGGATTACCTGGTTGAGGTTTTCTACAGCTATATATTCTGGTCACGACGCTGCATCAGGAAACCACGTCCAAGACCTAGAGCGCATGCTTTAGTAAGGCCGCGCGCGCATGATACTTCCACGTCGAGTGTCGAGAATCCCCTGCACACCGTAGCGATTTGGGAACCTTTCGGGCCCGGATTGTGTCCGCGCGCGGGGACAGAACGGCCGAGCGAGCCAATGTCGCCGTCAGAACAAGATGCTTATGTGAGCTAAGAACGGGTAGACCGCAGTCCCTGAATATGCAAGGGAACTTTGCGGGAACTACTCCGTATCCGGAGCTATTTTTTTTGTTTTAGTCCGACCCCAGGGGTGCTGAGACAAGCTTAGGAAGGATCTCTGGTGTGGGGTGAAGGAGAAGGATCTCTGGTGTGGGGTGAAGGAGAAGGATCTCTGGTGCGGGGCGAAGGAGAAGGATCTCTGGTGCGGGGTGAAGGAAAAGGATCTCTGGTGCGGGGTGAAGGAGAAGGATCTCTGGTGCGGGGTGAAGGAAAAGGATCACGACTAACTTACCGGGACTCCCGCTTCGACCCTGATCGCATCTTGCGGAGATGTTCTCCCGGGGGCGTGAGATGAGAGGCACCAGGCGCAGGGTCCGCAAGGGTCCAAGTAATTCACATGTTATCTACTCAGCCTGAAAGATCCAAATCGAACAACCCTATACCGGCTAACGTCTGATGCAGTACCATTCATATATACAAGAGTTCCATGGGCCTCAGTATGCAGAGACTACAAGTTTTATGCTCATTTTGGTACAACTCTTGCGAATGGGCCGAAAAGTCTACGCCCTATCATCATCCCATTGGCATCGAGGGCTCCCATTTCTGTCCTGTGACGAGCTGTTAGGTGACCAAACAAACCATGGATACCACCGTACCAACAAGCGCAGCAGAGCCCGTCGCTATCTGCGGTATGGCTCTGCGGCTGCCCGGCGGGATCAACACGCCCTCACAATTCTGGGACTTCATCGTCTCCAAGCAAGACGCCCAAGGTCCCATCCCCGAGTCCCGATTTAATGCGTCCACATACTATTCCAAGGCCGGCAAGCCAGGCTTCGTCAGGACGGACCGTGGCTACTTCCTCGACGAGTCAGTAGACCTGGGGGCCTTGGATACCACACTCTTCACTATGCCCAAGAACGAAGTCGAGCGCGCAGATCCCCAACAACGACTTCTCCTCGAATTGACGCGCGAATGTCTCGAGAGTGCAGGCGAAGTCAATTACCGAGGAAAGCCCATTGGAACATACGTAGGCTCTTTTGGCGAAGATTGGCTCAACCTGATGGGCAAGGACACACAAGTTCCTGGGCTTTACAAGGTGTCCGGAGCGGGGGATTTTCTGCTCTCCAACCGTATCTCGTACGAGTACGATCTCCGCGGCCCGAGTATGACCATTCGGACTGGATGCTCGGCCGCCCTGATCGGACTGCACCAAGCTTGTCTAGCCATCCGGTCCGGTGACTGCGACTCTGCCATTGTCGGCGGGTCTAATCTGCTTATAGCACCAGGCCTGACTGCCGACCTGTCAGAACAGAGAGTGCTCTCACCAAACGGTTCATGCAGATCGTTCGACGCCGATGCGGACGGTTATGCCCGTGGCGACGCCGTCAATGTCGTGTACCTCAAGCGCCTGAGCACCGCCATCCGCGACGGTAACCCCATCAGGGCCGTCATCCGGGGAACATTCAGCAACGCGGACGGCAAGAAAGCCGGACTCACGTTACCCAGCTACGAGGGCCACGAAGCGCTCATCCGACGAACATATGAGATTGCGGGCATCAGCGATGTACATGCCACAGCCTTTGTCGAATGCCACGGGACAGGAACGCCAATAGGCGACCCGATCGAAACGAGAGCCGTCGCGAGTGTGTTTGGCGGCGAGAAGGGTGTCTACATCGGATCCGTCAAACCAAACGTTGGCCACTCGGAGGGTGCGTCCGGCTTGACAGCGCTGATCAAGATGGTTTTAGCGCTGGAACATGGCGTTATCCCCCCGAACATCAAGTTCGACAAGCCGAATCCCAAGATCCCCTTCGCAGAGAAGAACTTAGTCGTGCCTATTGAGCCCATGCCCTGGCCGAGCGACCGAATGGAGCGCATATCCGTCAACTCATTCGGTATCGGTGGCGCCAACGCACACGTCGTAGTTGATTCCTTTCGATCCTTCACCGGCACCGGCACCGTCAGCCAGAACGGCGAGCTGGCGCGCAGCATTGCTGGCGATCCCCAGCTTGTGGTGTTTTCCGCCAACACTGCGGATTCGCTAAAAAGACAGGTGGTCAACAACACCAAATACATTGAACAAAACAGCAACCGCGTGCCGGAAGTTGCATACACATTGGGGGCGCGACGAGATCACCTGCCTCACCGTGCCTTCTCAGTGCTGCATGCGGGAGCGACAACCACAAGCCCGTTCGCTAAGGCGCCCAGCGGCACTCCTCCTCGGGTAGTGTTCACATTCACCGGCCAAGGTGCACAATGGCCGCGCATGGGAGCAGAGCTTTTAGCCTCAAACGCCTACTCTGCCTTTGCGAAGAGCATCAAACGCATGGACAAGGCTTTGAGCCTCTTGTCCGGCGGACCCTCGTGGTCCATTGCCGACGAGCTGTCGAAAGCGCCGGAAGAGAGCAACGTGAACCAGGCCGCGTACTCGCAGCCGTTGTGCACGGCCGTGCAGATAGCGCTGGTGGACATGTTGACCGAGTACAACGTGCAGCCATACGCAGTCGTTGGCCATTCGTCCGGCGAGTTGGCCGCAGCCTATGCGGCAGGGAGACTGACCAGTCAAGAAGCCATCATTGCTGCGTACTACCGCGGCGTGGTCTCGGAGTCTGTCCAGAGAAAAGGTGCGATGGCGGCGCTCGGCCTGTCGCGTGAGAAGATCGAGCCTCTATTGCTGGACGGGGCTGTCATCGCCTGCGAGAACTCGCCGTCGAACGTGACCATTTCGGGTGATCGGGATCGTGTGGACGACGTGCTGGCCAGAGTGAAGACAGAGGATCCCGCTGCGTTTGCCAGAGTGCTGAAGGTCGACAAGGCGTATCATTCTTACCACATGGAGGAGGTGGGCGAGACGTACGAGTCGCTGATTGCGCCGCATTTGGAGGTGAAGATGAATGGCTCTGCTCTTACGAACGGCCATAAAACCAATGGTATGAACGGTACCAATGGAAACAATGGAATCAATGGGACCAAACAACACCACCTCCAAAAAGATGATGGCGTTCAAGCTCTTATGGCATCCAGTGTCACTGGTAAGCCGCTGCCAATGTCCGACAAGACAGATGCAAAGTACTGGCGCACCAACCTCGAGTCGCCCGTCTTGTTCCGCAAGGCTGTCGAGAGCATCGTCGGTCATGCAGGCAAGGATAAGGAGGCAGGCGGTCCGCTTGTCTTCCTCGAGCTGGGTCCCCATTCAGCACTCGCAGGTCCTTTGCGTCAGACACTGGCTCAGACGCCCATCAGCAGCTCGCCTTACACAAGCTGCCTGGTCCGCAGCAAGCACGCAACCGAGACGTTCCTCACATCACTGGGCTACCTCTGGCAACAAAACTACCCCATCAACTTTGACAGGCTACTCAACCCGTCAGGATCGCTTCAAGTCGTCCCTGACTTGCCGACGTACCCATGGCAGCACGATCACTCGTACCTACTCAAGTCGCGCCTCATGGACAGGTGGAAGTCCCCGGCCGCCAAGAAGCACGAGCTGCTCGGCGTACGAGTGGCAGAGAGCACCGACACCGAGCCGCTATGGCGAAACGTGCTTCACCTGTCCAGCGTGCCGTGGCTGCGGGACCACAAGGTCAAAGGCGACATCATCTTCCCTTGTGCGGGCTACGTCGGCATGGCAGGCGAAGCTGTGCGGCAGATGGCGGCTGCAGGCGTCGACGATGCCGAGTTTGCAGGCTTCAGCGTCCGAGGGGTCGTCATCGATGCTGCGATGCTTCTACATGAGAACAAGTCCACCGAGGTTCTCACGACGCTGACCAGGCATCGACTCACAGATACGCTGGACAGTGAGCGGTGGGAGTTTGTCATCAGTTCGCACAACGGTGCAGCGTGGACTAAACACTGTACCGGGCATGTTTCCGCCATCTCTCGACGACCATCGAGTGGTGATATTGCCGTCTTGCCAGAGAAACTGCCCCGCCATGTCCATGTCTCCAGGTGGTATATGGATATGGACCGCGTAGGTGGCAACTACGGTCATTTCTTCCAGGGGTTGACTGATATCACCGCCGCTACAACGGAAAACAGAGCGCTGGCAACGGCTATCCAGACGACGTGGGACGAGGAGGAGTTCTACGCCGTGCATCCCACTCAGATCGACTCGTTCTTGCAGCTGGTGCAAGCGGCGGCCGTCCGAGGCGTGGGTCACACATTGCGGACGATGGTGGTGCCTACGTACATTGAGCAGATGGACGTGTTTGCCTCGACCTCTGATCCGGGAGCATCGTCGCCGCTGGTGCAGGCCGTGAAATCCACAACAACTCCCCACGGGTCCGTCACTGGTGGCGGTACAGGCCATTTCCCGGCGGGACAACTTGGCCTGGATGTCCGGGGCATCAAGATGAGTCCTCTGGCTGGCGATGTTACGGAAGAAACCCCAAACCCGCATGCCGCAGCGCGCACACACTGGCGTGAGGACGTCGACTTTGCCAGCATGGCTTCCATGGTTCTTCCCAACGAGGATCAGATGGCCTACACAGACGACCTGCGCGAGTTGACGTCGCTGTGCATCCGCGAGTCCCTTCGAGTGCTTAATAGCCAAGAGCGGTCGGTCGATCCACCCGGTCGGCATCTGCAAAGGTTCTTGCAATGGATGCAAGCCCAGCCAGCAGCGTCAACAGAGATGCAGAACGGCCATGGCACAGATCGTATGGGTGCCTTGTTCACCAGACTGCTCGGAACAGATCTAGACTGCTTCGCCGTGGCGCTCAAACAGGTCCTGGACAACATCCTCCCGCTCCTCCGCGGTGAAGTCGAACCACTCGAAGTCCTCATGCAGGATAACATCCTCAGCGGCGTCTACAAAGCCTTGAACTGGAGCAAACGCCCGGCCATATTCCAGGTCCTCGCCCATTCCAACCCACATATGCGCATCCTGGAGATCGGCGCCGGCACAGGCGGGACCACGGAGATCGTCCTCAACGCCATCCACGACTCCGCGGCCCAGCACAGCACGTACGCAAGTTACACCTACACGGACATCTCCGCAGGATTCTTCCAGACGGCCGGAGAGCGCTTTAAAAAGCACGCTTCCACCATGGACTTCCGCGTCCTGGACATCACTCGTGACCCAATCGAGCAAGGATTCGAACCGCACAGCTTCGACCTCATCATCGCTTCGAACGTCCTCCACGCTACACCCTCTTTGAGTTCCACGCTTCGCAACGTCCACACGCTCCTATCCAACGAGGGTCGACTTTATCTCGAGGAGTTGACCACAGAGACAAAAGCATGGAACTACATCATGGGCATCCTACCCGGATGGTGGCTCGGCGAGGCAGAAGGACGCGTGGATGAACCGTACGTCACCCCCGAGCGATGGGACAAGGAACTGAAGATCGCTGGCTTCGAAGGCGTGGATGACTACGTACTCGATTGCCCAGCTGGCAAACACAGTAATGCGTTTATGCTGGCGCGGCCTGCTTACGTTGACACTGGCAAGAAGAAGACCGTGACGATTGTCCTTGACGAGGCGTCGAGGGAGCTGGCCGAGACCATCCTGCAAGAGTACCTTGTTTCGCAAAACTACGAGGTGACGCTGCATGACTTCGACGATAAGGCCGGGCTTCCCTCGATGCAAGGCGGAGGAGATCTGGTCTGCGTAATGGACATGTCGTCGACGCGACGACCGCTCCTGGACGACATCTCCCCCTCGCGACTCCGTTCATTCCAGGACCTAATGTCCGCGGCGTCGAGCTCGAGCACAGGTGCAGGCATCCTCTGGCTCACGCGGCCTTCTCAACTGGAGACCGAGGGCGAGCTGTGCTCGGATCCCCGATGGGGTCTGATCCAAGGCGCGGCACGCGTGATCCGCTCGGAACTTGCTCTCGACCTGGCCACTTGCGAGGTCGAGACTATCGATGAGCAGACCCTGCCCGTAGTTGAGGGCGTGCTTGCAAAGTTCATGCGAAGAAGAGAAAGCCGTGATGACTCCATTGGTGCAGAGTACGAGTTCGCCATCAGTCGCGATGGCAAGGTGTACATCCCCCGGATCTACCCTTTCCACCTCGGCGACGAGCTCAAGAACGTTGCCGCGGCTGCACTGACTGCTGCTGCCGCTGATGATGGTGCAGTTCAGAGCTCCAGGTTAGAGATCGAGAAGCCCGGCCGCTTGAACACGCTGCGGTGGGTGACTCAACCTTCGAGCACACTGACACTCGCCGAGGACGAGCTCCTCATCGAGCCCAAGGCTGTGGGCATGAACTTCAGAGACGTCCTCAGCGTAATGGGCATCATCGAGGTCGATGTCCTGGGCCTTGAGCACGCCGGCGTCGTACGAGCCGTGGGTGGCCCCGGCGGCGATGTGCAAGTCGGGGATCGGGTCATGGTCATGGGCGGCTACGGCTTCTCGACCATCTCCAAGGTGACGCGGGACCAATGCGTTACAATCCCCGATGCACTCAGCTTCACCGACGCAGCGACGATGGGGACCGTGTTCGCGACGGTCATCTACGCTCTTCTTGACGTTGGAAGGCTACGCGCCGGCCAGTCTCTGTTGATTCACTCTGCCTGTGGAGGCGTCGGTCTCGCAGCGCTACAGATTGCACGTATGGCCGGTATCGAGGAGATCTACTGCACCGTCTCGGTGGAGGCCAAGCGACACCACCTCGAGACGGTATGCGGCATCCCGTCTGATCGTATCTTCAACTCACGCGACGCCTCATTTCTCCCAGAGATCCAGCGCGCTACGCACGGCCGCGGCGTCGACGTTGTTTTGAACTCACTCTCTGGCGAGCTGCTGCACACGTCGTGGGACTGCGTTGCTGAGTTCGGCACCATGATCGAGATCGGGAAGCGGGATCTTATCGGTCATGGAAAATTGGCGCTGCATCCCTTCCTGCTCAACAGGAGCTACCAATGCGTAGACCTCGATCATCTCATGCGGCGCCGGCCGTCTGAGGGCCATCGGCTGCTGAAGCTGGTCGTGCAGTACTACCGGGAGGGCCACATCCAGCCTATCAATCCCGTCACTGTGTACAATGCAGATGATATCGGAGACTGTTTCTTGTACATGCAGAAGGGTCAGCATATTGGCAAGATCGTTGTAAGCATGGAGAGCAATGACGGTAAGGGACCAAAGGCGTCCACTGCAACCAAGCAACACAACTACCGTTTCAATCCAGCTGCATCATACCTCCTCGTTGGCGGCCTGGGTGGTCTCGGTAGAGCCGTGTCCAGCTGGATGGTCGAAAACGGCGCAAGACACCTCATCTACCTATCTCGTTCCGCCGGCGAGACCGAGTCCGACAAGGGTTTCTTCGAGGAACTGCGTAGCCAAGAGTGCACCGTAACGGGGGTCAAAGGAGATGTCACGGAGCTTGCTGACGTCCAAAGAGCCGTCACAGAAGCAGCCTCAGTTAGCGTACCACTAAAGGGCGTGATCAACATGTCCATGGTCCTCCGCGACCACAACTTCGGCACGATGCCCCACGAAGCCTGGACGGAAGCAGTGGCACCCAAAGTCCGTGGAACGCTCAACCTTCACGAAGCCACCAGCTCGCTCCCACTGGACTTCTTCCTCCTCTTCAGCTCCGCATCCGGAACATTCGGTCAGCGAGGGCAGGCCAACTACGCAGCGGCCAACACGTTCCTTGACGCGTTTGTCAGACACCGCCACCGCCAGAACCTGCCTGCGCAGTCCATCAACATCGGCATCATGCTGGATCACGGATACGTCGCTGATAACGCGGCGCTGCGCGAACGGCTGCTCGCCCGAGGAAACTACGGAATCCGCATAACTCAGCTCCTTGACGCTCTCTCCGCCGTCCTAAGTGCTCCGCCATCATCGTCGTCGCCCTCATCAACAAGCCAACTCATCCTAGGCGCAGGGTCCACCTTGCCGCTCTCCGATCCTACGAACCGCGTCATGTTCAAGACTGACCGACGCATGGCGAGTTACTGGAACGACGAGAACGATGCCAATGGCAATGCGACCAAGACTGGGGGCTCAGCACATGGTAGCAAACTCGCTGCCTTCATCGCGCAGGCCACCACGTACGGCGACCTCTCGGCCCTCAATGGCCCCGACGCACCCGCATTCGTGGCCCACCAGATTGGCGCACAGCTATTGACCCTTCTTCTGCGGCCCATGGACGATGACAGCGTGATTGATGTCTCGAGGTCGCCGCAGGAGCTGGGACTGGATAGTCTGGTGGCGATCGAGCTGAGAGCGTGGTGGAAGGCGACCTTGCAGTTCGATGTGAGTGTACTAGAGATGCTGGGTATGCCAAGTCTGATGGCGATGGGCCAGCGGGCTGTGGAGGGGTTGAAGGCGAGAGTGGAGGCTGAGGGCGATGTTGCAGATGGAACGGAGGGGACGGTGAATGGTGTCGATCCCAGGATTGAGCTGTTGAAGATGCCTTGAGTGGTGTTGGGCGGATGAAGAATAGGTATAACCGATGAGCAACTGGTGCAATGTATGCATAATTTAAACGTGCGCATATCCTTAGAACACTTATATATACCGCGTCATTTCTGCTTGTCTTATTAATAAAATGGCTTTGAAGTAGTGGTTAGCAGTCAAAAGTACACTCATGTAATTTTCATGGAAATCAGTCGGGCGGAATGTGGACATTTCATCATCAACCTGGAGTGTGAACGGCTGACCACGAACGAGGCTTCACATTAGCATCGCCCGCCACGTTGCTTGCTTGCCTGCTTGCTTGCAAGATCTGAGAAGACCCAGGGTTACGCTTTGCGCATCACTTTTCCCACTTTTCATGTCGCAAAGGGCCCGACTTCCAGTGTTCAGTCGCTGTGACTACTGACGCAAGCGACGACATAAGCTATGCAATGGTTCCAGGCGGTTTCGCTGAGACAGGAACCCGGAATCGCGAATTTGGCGAAACTGCAAACTCGGATGGAGTGCAGGGTGGTGGAACCGGAAATTCGCGTGGATCGAGTGCTTCCGACGCGCACATTGGCCGTTTGAAGCCAGACGGACGTAGGGCAAGCAGGGTGACGCTGGCTGTGGTCACGAGGAATAGGCAGCACTTTTATTGTCAAGGAAGAGGAAACGGCAATGCAATCTATTGAAGCGGAACTACTTCTATACCTACTCCACATCTACGTGCTTGATATGCAATATCTCTTGACTATACATTAATGTAACACGTGACCGGATGGAAGCATTTTGTGATTCTCACTATAAAGTAGGTCTCAGCGAAAAACCATATTAGATAAAAAATCCATTAAAAAGGTCAAAAACTAATTTAGGTTCTTATTAATAAATAGCCAAACTAGTACACGGCCCGCTCCTAGCGCCATCTGATAATGATTATAGATCACAAGATGGGGTTATAACTATAACGAAGTACGTAAAGACTATGAAGTTAAACTCTCTAGGTCTTCTCGAGACGATGTGATGAATCTAATTTAGGTATAGATAGACGTTGCAATTTATCAAAGGGCCTACAAACCATGCTACTGGACTGAAAAAGGTGGAGCACTTGTGTGTCACAAAGGGCCTTTTGTGGGGTCATCCAGCAAGGGCGGTTCTCTTTGACTGCCCCTCCTTAAAGGAAAAGGTCACCCTTTTGCACCCTACGGGAGCATTTTCCTTTCCCATTTTCCTTTGTCTTCTTTTTTTCCCGATGAGTAGGTTGTTGAAGTTATTTTAGTATTGTTATATAGTTGAATAGTTAGACTGGCCGTCTTATCCATTTTATTGAGTTCTTGCGGTCCGATTCTGACACTCTCGAAACAGTACTGTAGCGTCTATTTCTGGACGTTATAAGGAAGGTCAATATTTGGAGGTAATAAAGGTTGATGCCAATCTGCTGTGAAGTCACACTACGCTGTTTTAATGCATGTAAGCTGTCAGTAAGGTGTATAAAAATACTGTGCCAATAGCGATGAATTACTGTGTAAGTAATATGCCCCTGTCAAAAACGTCCGTGCGGTATAAACCAAAGAGTCTCAAAAAGGGGCAACTGATTTCGATCTTTACTGTATAGTAGAAACAAATTATATACTGTACAGGTTTTACTGTATAAATTATGAACTAGCGGACTGTACTGGTTGCGACCATCAAGCTTCACTGCATTTTTAACCGCACCCAAGGGAATTAGAAGATTGCTGCTGTTGGTCCGACTGAGAAGTGTGTGTGGAGGTTGGTGAGCCTATCGTTATGGCGGATCTAATGGGGACCGAGATCGTGGTGGAGTAAGACGCCCCTTTTTCGATGCCAAAGCGCCTAAGTCGGGTAGTAAAGCCTACGAGTAAGGTCCGAGATATAGCGCGATAATTAGAAGATACTACTATAGAAATACGATAAAATACTCGATATATAACGCGAAATATACTAACCGAAGAATAGATTAACTAACCGACCGAAGCCTAAAAGAGTAATAATAGCGGTAATAGCAGCGGCAGCGATAAAAGGGCCATACTATAAAAGGCGCTAGATCTCCTAGCAGAATCATATAGGGAGACTAAGAGGCTATAAGAAATACTAAAGGAATAAATAGAAATAACTAAGGAATTATAGGAAGCTATTATAAAATAGGAAGAGATAATATATAAAATAGGTAAATAGATAATCAAGATAGAGGAATAAATAACCGAGGAATTATAGCGGGCCTATAAGTAGCTCGAAATTATTATTATAAATATAATAGATAGACCTTATCGGTTATATATTAATATTATATATATAATATTATTTTTACCCTATAATAATTTAAGGACCTTAGCCGCTCCTCTAAACCCTATAGATATATTTTATTATATAATTAATATTTTAAGACTAGGAGAAGATAAGGCTAGACTCTTAGCTAGGATAATCTAAGCGATAATAAAGAACCAAGTCCAATCCGAACTAGATAATCCTATATAGTAATACCAAGTAATAATTAAGGACCTAAAGAATCCCTATTATATTAGGATTACCTATAGAGATAAGAGTAAATATAAGATTATAAAATAT
>ONZP01000058.1:0-72145 GCA_900312805.1 Fusarium torulosum | reverse complement strand
AACCTCTAGGCCACACAGAACTTCTACCACGTAGAACTACAGTACCACATAGAACTACAGTACCACACAGAACTACCACACAGAAGCCTTACATAGAACTATTGGACCATACAAACTACCACACATAACTACCACATAGAGCTACCACATTGAACCACAGTACCACATAAACTACCACACAGGACTATAAACCACATAGAACTATTGGGCCACAGGGAAGTCGGGATAAACCCTTGGGGCAGTTTTTGCCACTCCCAACCATCAAGCTAGTTTAAGTGACTGTCTGATTCGCGCGGCTGTGACCTGCCTCATGTCGAATGATAGATCGGATCGAACTGCTGATTCTACTCTTTCAGCAAGCTGAATAGAGATCTGCACAAGCTCCTTTGGGCACTCTTCCAGAACTCTTGCCGCCACTAACTTCAAAGTTGCGCTGTCGAATCTTTTAAAATCCTTCCTTTGAGATAGTTAGTATGATGGGAATTCCATAAGGATGGGACATCCGTACACAACCGGCTCGGCTGCCTCTAAATAGATCATAGAAAGAAGTGGAGATAGCTTCGCCAGGTCCTCCCAGCTTCTACCAGCGCGCTTACGTTCCCTTAGTTCACGCCGCAAATCGTCGGGATGCGAATGGCTTTCTTGGGCGCCCATATATATGTCAAGAGCAAGGCTCGCATTCCCATAACCAGGCTCTCGAGAGATCCGTCCAGTCCACCTTTCATATTTGATAATTGCTTCAAGAGAAGTAAAGAGTCGCATCAATTGGATGTAAGCCAAGCGCCGGAGCAAATGCGTCCCTTGATCTCCACAGATAATGCTATCCACTGCTTTGAATGCGGTGATGATACACGGGTGTGAGCTGTTGATGAAACTCGGCAACGTAGTCTTACCTAAGAGTATGATCCAGTCTGGTATGGTCTTTTCGCAATTTTCAGCAAAAGAACCCAACGGATCAAGCCCGATAAGCCTGTGGCTAAGAGACATGACACGTGCTAACTGTTTGCTGCGAGTGTCCTGGAGGTTTTGCTCAAATAATTGCCGCTTTTCACGGCGATGGACGGGAATATGTTGCTTTGAATTCGGGATTATCGATATGTTCAACTTGTTTTGTAGTTTCTTGCCTTTGAACTTGCGATTTGATGTCTTAGTGCCACGATTTCCCTTGGACTTCGAAAGTTTTGTTCTCCTGCTAGGGGGAGGCTTACTAAGAAGGCCATAGTCGAATCTTGACGGCTTGGAGATCCATGATGTCATGTCTTCACTGTCTATCTGCATGGGGTCACAAGTGGCTGTGTCTTCGCACCTGATATCAGTATCCTCATGTTGGCTATCAATATCCATGAGTTCGATCATTTCGCTGGTCTTGTAAGTTGACTCGCACTCACGTAACCGGTGTGCTATCTTAGAAAGGCTGGAGGGCGATTTCACTATCCACAACTCGTGAGATCATGCTTAGGACACTAGGCATTATATACCCGACCCGGCCACTAGCAATCTCTGTAACCTTACATTTAGAATGAACTCTGATTACGTCTTCTGAAGTCTGTTTTTCGAAGTCCTTTCCACGGTATATATCCTGGAAATTGTCTTAAGATCTTGGTTCCTGAGACGCAATCACAGGACGGTTTGCTGTTTTCAGCTTGCCCGGCATTTTACCGTTTCTCGCCTGTTTGGGATGGCCTAGGCTACGCTACATCTAGGATGATCCGTGCACTCGCCCTAAAAACGGGTATCACCTCAGCAACAGGTAGCTCCGTTTGTCAGCATACGCAGGTGCCAACGATTCCGACGGGGCTTAGCACGAAACCGATTGTTTGCATCAAAACAAGCGACAAATATTCGATGGCTGGCCGAAAGAGCGTGGGTGAGCTGGAGAAACTTCTTCAAGAGGCTATCCAGCGAGCTGAGAATGCAGAGAGAGGACGGAAAGAAGAGCGGCAACGCGCTGAGGCGGCGGAGAGAGAACGTCAGGAGGAGCGACAACGCGCTGAGGAGGAGCGACAACGCGCCGATGCGTCAGAAGAAGAGATACGCCCTACGACAATTGACGAATACATAGCCGCCTGCCACACGTCCGTCTTCTCCAAGTTCACCGTCGAAACAGATCCGAAACTATCCTCGAGGGGCCCCATCACCAATCCGCGCAATAAATGGTGTCCTAAACGCCTACAGCCTTGGACCGACTTTATACACGAACAAAGGCTCACTTTTGGTATACTCAACGAGACGTTCCCAATCGAAAGCCGCGTTTTCGAGAACCGAACTTTCTTGGCTGGCTTGGGTAATAGAGTTTCCCAGCGGCGGATAGCAGACGAGAAGACGCTCGAGTACTTCTTACATAACAGCGTGGAGGATCCGGTTCGGGTCATCATACAGAAACTCAGAGAGGTGGAAGAGGTCACAGCAGTCTTCGAAATTGGAGATGGCATTGTTTTTGAGAATCATCCCCATGCCCTAAGCGACACTGCCGAGGAAGTGGTTGAAAGAGAGACGCTAGCGACGCCCCGGACGCCAGACCATGGACGAGATCTCAACCAGCTGCGACCGGACCAAATTTGCGTCACTCGATCCAACAACGGACCCTCCGCACGTACGATGGTATACATTTCCGAGTACAAGTCGCCCTGCAAATTGACGGTTCAGCACCTTCGTGTTGGTCTTCGCCCTATGGATATTTATAGGGAAGTCGTGAATCGAAAGACCATCCCGACATCTGTGGACCCGGACGCGCTATTTCGATATCATGCGGAGAGGCTGACTGCGTCTGCTATCACGCAGACGTATCACTACATGATCGAGAGCGGCCTTGAATTTGGCAACCTGACTATTGGTGAGGCTACCGTCTTTCTCAAGATTGACTGGAGTGAGCCTGGAACTCTCCACTATCATCTAGCGGAGCCCAAATACGAAGTGTCAGCTCACCCAGGTAGCTTTCACATCTGCACAGCTGTCGGACAATATCTCGCGTTCACGCTTATGGCACTTGGCTCGCCCGGAGAGCAACGTGAACATGGACAAGATGAACGTCGAAGAGCAATGGATAACTTGAACACGTGGGCTGAAGATTTCGAAACAACATTGCGTTCGATTCCAGAAAATGAACGATCAGCGTCATCGGACCATTCACCCGATTACCAACCAACCACTTACCACGATGCCGAGCGATCGCCGTACCTCTTACGCAGAACAAGACGCCGAATTGCTGAGCAGCAGACCGACGACGCATCGATGAGAAGGGACGACAGGCGAGAACCATCCGATGACGAATCGGCTAGGTTGCCGGATACTCCCACGCCAGTGGGACGGAGTACAGGACAAGCGAGTCGACGAAGCGAACGACTGGCACGGCGGCCTCGTGGAGATAGCCATCAACAAGGCCGTCAGTATTGTACGCAAAACTGTCTTCTCGGACTAGTACGGGGAGGTCCCCTCGATCTCAAATGCCCCAACGTGTCTCTCCACTGCAAGGGCCGTCGCACCGAAAAAGGCCATCCTGTCAGTCATAGAAAATGGCTTGAGCTTCTGTGGAAACAGCTAGAGCGGTCGTTAGACGATGGAATTTCGCGGTTGAAACAAGAGGGCACCCGTGGTGTCCTTTTCAAGGTTACACTACTAGCCTACGGGTACACATTTCTCGGCAAGGGCACAGTACAGGCTTTCATCAGCGATCTTACACATGAGGCAGCGGTATATGACCGTCTGAACCCAATTCAAGGTCGCAATGTGCCTGTATTTCTAGGCGCCATAGACCTTCGAACTATGGATAAGATCTACTACTACTTTCACCGAGTCTACGTGGTGCATATGACATTTTTGTCCTGGGGTGGAGATAGTCTTGCCGATGCGATGAAGACTGGCATCGTGGGAAAGAATCTCCAGAGTATGTCCATCACATCATTACGCGCCATGCATCAAAAGGGAGTGATCCATAGGGATGTTCTGTTTGCAAACATGCTATTCAATTGGGAGCTCAAAAGGGTCATGATGATTGATTTTGAGAGGGCATCACTTGTCGAGCCACCCAGACCTCCACTGGCTCAGTTAGTGCCAAATAAACGCATACAAAGGCCTGAGAAGAGAGAATGTAAGAATGTGGCTGCATTGTCTTGTAATGCACGTCGGGCTAGCAGGGGGTTCTCAGAGGATATTATTAAGGCGAGGATGGTGTTTCGAGATTTGGATACGCCGCGTGTTAGCGTAAAATAGCTAAATCTGAGAGCATATTAGCCTTATATCTATAAATACTCAGGAGGCTCCTCGAGCTACGTAAGGTGCTTGCCAATGCCTCATCAACGCTACTAGGCTGCCACTCCCTCCCGTTATGAATGCTTTCCAGACATTGGGCTGATGGCTAGGACGCTTCCCATCGACCTATTGACAAGGGTTTCAACCAACAATTTGGCCTAAATAAGCCCCATGAGCGCCCCCATGAGACATTTTCAACAGCAGTCGGGCCGGGAGCCGAACTGCCAACGCCTTCTTCACCCACCTCGACCGAATCTCGAGGCCTCTCGCCTATGCAACAAATCACTGTGAAGGTTAAAAGTTAAGATGACGCTCGATATACTTAGCAGGGAGGTAAGTCTTGGTGCTGTGAGGACAGGAAGATTTACCATCTGCGCCCTTCGTCGGAACTTAAGATCGCAAGGCAAAAAAGACGCCAGCTTGGGATATCACCAACAGGCACAAGTGCGATAGGCACGCTGAGCTGAGTCGGTCCTGGGCCCATTTTTGGGATCGGATGCTTCGGCAAAGTCTTAGATCTGGGACAGCTTCCGAGTTCCAGGCCCTGGTTGATGTTGCCACATCAAAAAAGCGATTTATTAGTCATAAACCTACGCTACCTACGAGACTCCGACATTCAATACTACTGAAGCACATACTTTCGCAAGTATTGCCTCGTTTTAGTCAAACTTATAAATTTGATTGCTGTTAAGGCGTTCACTTCTACCTTGCCGTTGTTTTGCTCTAGTTTCCCTACCCAACACTTAAGCATTAATTTGCGACTAATAATGTCAAATAATATCGATCGTGTACTTCCCACCTGACTCAAGTGTAAGATACTCGTCCGTGCTTGATGTGTCAAGGCGACCATTGAATGCATCCTCAAGCTCGGAACCGGGGTAGTCGCTCTTGAATGGAATGAGGAATGTCCCGACCCGAACATATGTCCCACGCTCAGCTGTCCTCCGGAGGACAACCCCACGCTCCATAGTTCCGTCCACGCTCTGCTCCGAGGCAATGCGAAGCAAGAAGAACTCATCCGCTACTACTTTTCTAGAGGTGTCCCAGTAAATTATTATGGCTCTTCCCCCCTGAAACTCGAACTCATGAAATTCCTGGAAGCTAGTGTGGTGCCCGAACTGTATCCAAGGTGCGCCGTCCCGGAAGTTCCGGCGAAATTTGCAAACTGGGCCGCGAAGACGAAGCCGACAAGAGTCTGTGCCGTCAAAGAAGTTTGGCGATAGTCTTGCAATCTGGACACACAAGACCTCGGTAGTAACTACCAGGGATGAGAGCTCAACAGTCTGTATTGGTGCAATGATAGATGCCCAAGACCAAGAAGGCGCGTTTCTCATCTCACGCTCAATACTGGTCGGTTCAGGCCCACTCCTTCCGGGGAGCGAGTCCTGACTCCAAAGCATCGATTGCGGCAGGTCATCCTTCCACATACCGGCCAGATAGTCTGGCGGCCTCAGACACATTGTCGAGCAAAACCGCTTAGCTACGGCCGATATGGCAAGCAGACGATCTTCGGGATAGCTGAGGGAGGTTTGAGAGTATTCCTCCACAAGTTCGTACCATCGCAATTTGACCTGCTGTATGTTTGACGACGTCGAAATTATGCCGACGCTCTTGTCGAAGTGTGTTGATGATTGATCTGGAACACCATGTGGCAAAACCTCTGATGCCTCAAGAGAATAGCATTCCCAAAATACCTGGTCCTTAGTGAAGTGCACGATGCGTGGTGCAAGCGTCCGTTCTTGGAAGACCCAGCCACGCTTGTTCAATGGCCCCTCCGATGGACGAAGGCGCCATTTCTTGGGAAATGCTTCGAGTCGTACATCCTCTTGAGTTTCCGAAATTCTAACCGTTGCTCTGCAAGGGTTTATGTAGAGAGCTTTTCGATCGAAAACCAAGCCTTCGTGGACTCGTCCCTCCGTGGCCGAAATGTTGAGCATGGAGTTGCAGTAGATCTCATCCATATGCATGATCTCGACCGTCTTCTCTGATTCCTCATCTTGCATTATGCATAGAGCATCGATCCAGATATAGCGAAATCCTAAAGCTCTGGTAACGTGGACAGCATGTCGGAACACGGCCGCTTTATTGCAGTTTAAAAGATGAGGAGATATATCGTCAGTGAGAAGGAACGAAGCCTTCTTGGTAAGTAAGATACTTGGAGGAGTCCCCCACCTGTGGCTAAGGGTAAGGTAAGGAGTCTTTGGTGGCAGAGAGTAGATCGTCGGGACGATACGGACGTTGTGGAGATTTTCCAAGCTTAGCAGGTTGAACCTCTCCGGTCCTATCTCTTCCATTGGAGGACATTGGTCTGACCCCGTTGACATGACGTCTACCAGCCTCAAGGGAAGTCTACTTGCTGCTTTTAACTTGGTGCACCCGTCGTGAGATGAGGTGCAGCTTTTCAGCCAGGATCGAATGCTGTTCAACGTTTCTAACGACCACGTCCTCGGAGAATTGAGGACCCGAACACGGCCGTGTGTAGCTGAAAGTGTTAACTAGCCCTTGGTTTCTAGGGCCCCGAGCTTGCGGAATTTTGTCAGGTTTTCTCACCATGTTGTATACGTAGCGAGCCAGGATAGTGCGTCTGGCTGTCTACTGCGTCCCTTTTGAATCCAATGAGCCCAACGGTTGCGCCATGGGGCTCATGCCGAGCTCTCGAGATTGCCAGAGCCAGTACTTCTCTAGAACTGAATGACTCCAAAAGCCGAGGAATTTGTGCGTATAGTAGAGTGCACATGTGACATTTTGAGGAGGACACGTTGGTTGCTAACCGAAGTTGATGCTTAATGTGAAACAGTGACGCCGAGGACGCTTCCACGGATTCAGACTGGAGGAGGGACGCCGCATCTTGCAAGATGTTGATACAGTCGTCGCATGTTGTGTGGGTTTGCGGTTGCGCCATGCTGACACCTCCTAATTGCGGAGGCTAGCCCCGGCGGGATCAGAATATCCTAGAGCTTGAAGGCCGGTACCAGGCTGTTGCTCACCTAAAGGAGGCGAGTTGGCGCGGCGGAGACCTGATCAACAACTGAGCCGAAGTTGAAGCGGTGAGTAAAGAGCCCAGAAAAGCGGCCACCCGTGCCACTCACGTGCGGCTTCAGTCTCGTCTCACCGACACTACTAGGCTGCCCCTCCCTCCCGTATGAATGCTTTCCAGACATTGGGCTGATGGCTAGGCTGTTACCCATCGTCCATCTATTCTGGCGTCATGTGAATAAAGCTTTCTGGTGGGGTCGCGAGGTCTTGAAGGCCATAGGGTAGACCATTTTTCGGCCAAAAGAGAATTGCGCGGGCTAATTGAACAAAATAGAGAAACCCAGGCGCTCTTGAACGGCAGAACAAGTACCTGCATACAAAAAACGGTACTTAGATGCTGTTAACAGAATGCTGGTTTTGGAAAATCATCCAGCCATCACCTCCCACTTCTGCCCTTAACACTTCCCCGGGTTTTTTACCAGTGGCTGATGCAACTACAATATGATTCAATTGACCCCATCTTCCCATTACCAGGCATGGGGCTTCGTGCTTTTAAGTTCCAACCCCATCGCGATAAGCTATTTATCCCTCAAACCCTCTGTATTTTTCTACTCTGTATTTTCCCCTTCTCAATTGAATGATACAAGCATGTCTAGCAATAATATGCAAACCCCAGTTATCTGCCCTGCAATGCCAAGTTAATGTGCGGTCTATCGTCAAAGAGTGCGAGCGAACCAACCATACATTTAGCGACCCTACATTTGATATTGAAAAGGACTTGTTCGATTACAACTATAATTGTCTTTTCGGCATTGCAAAAACCTGCGATGATAATGAGGATCAAAGCACGAAGCCAGGCTCGGTTCACCGCATACCCTGGATCTTTGAGAAGCCAGAATTTGTTGCTAATGACTTCGTCCCGGATATCAAACAAGGGGCCAGCAGTAACTGTTGGTAGCTCGCAGCATCGGTATTAACCGACTTCGTTAAATACAAATTAACCCCAATCTTCTAATAAACTATCTATATTACCGCTATCTTACCCTTGAGTTTGCAGATATATTGGAAAAGCCAGGAAAAACTCTTAGTCCCCACCAATCATGCAACTTGATTCGCGGCTTGAATTCGACTCAGTTGGTGAACCAACCCAATCATCAAGATTTTGAGCTAGATCCTCTTTCTCCATCACCCTTGCAAGCTGGGCATAAGTCCAATCCCAGTCACCGAATGTAATCCAAGGATCCGCACCTAACCGAAAAAGAAACTCGATAGTATACCAGTCATCCGGTGCATCAAGCTGCATGGCATATAGAATTGGTGTCGCGGAGAATTCATCCCGAACATCAGGGCCGGCCTTGTAATCCTTGACGAATTTCGATATCTCGTGCTTTAGTCCTCGCCTTGCGGCAGCATGCATACCATTCAATGAGAAGTTCCGTCCTGGGTTTGCGCCGTAGTCTAAAAGGGTAGATGTCATTTTTTCATTTCCCCGATAGAGGGCCAAGAACAGGGCGAAGTCAAGCTCCCTCTGACACTGCTCTCCCATTGAAAGGCGCCAAAGTGTGTTCAGCGCCTCACTTGAGTCTAGGAACGTAGCGTAAGATATTGGGGAGAGTCTTAATCGAGTGAAAGTCGGGGGGAAGTAGAACAGACCGCCCTGGTCGGATTTGAAGGCACTGAGGGGATACACAGCTCCGAGAAACTCTGTGTCCACGGTCGAGTAGGTGATCTGATGGCCAGGGAAAGTCTCCTGGGCCTCAACGATACACATAGATCCTGAATAGGTGCGTGAAAGGCTCATTGTGGGTATGTTGGTGGGCGGCGAAAGGGGATGCTTAAGGAGGTTGAGCTCTGAACTGATTTGTAAAAGTTTTGATGGTGACGAGGAAGGAAGTCGGGAGTGGAAGAGAGAGGGGGGATGGCCCTTTAAGTATTGCGCCGTAGCGGCAGAGAGAATACAAGTAATGACTCGAGGCAGAAGAATCATAACATGGATGACTTACTCCTGGTCTTCTGCTTGGGCCGGCTGAAATGCAAACTCGTATGGAGACCGCCAACTATTATCGATCTCTGTTCCGAATGACGAATTCCAAATCCACGGATTGGATACATATGACGATCTCGGGCTCAAACCTGGGTCAAGAATGATAAAGGCGCTTAGAAATGTGTAAAAAAAGGGGGCTTTATGAGATAAAAATGCCTTGTGGCAGCTCATGAACACATCCCATGATCCCAAAGTAACGTTCTCATTGGGATACTCGCTATCTTATGGCCGGCACCTTGGTTAACCACATGCAGGCTTATCACACTGGCTTACATAAAGGGCTAACACGTATTAAGTTCGTCGAGTTATTGGTTGAACAGGGTGATGATCTTGTGAAAAGGTTGGTCGTATGCGTCTCATGATACACAAGTAAGGCAGACTCAGCCTAGCTGAGATTGCTAAATGCAGTAATATATGTGAAAGATACTTTGTCTAGAAACTGGATATAGTCAAACCACATCGTAGCCAGGTATGTTGGTGGGCTGGTCCACGTGTTAGATTGTATGTTGGACTACGTGACGACACCTTAGATAACTCACGAATGCCTATAGCCATGGAAACCCAAACGAGATTACCAACACAGAGTATAATCCATCTGGGAGGAAGCTTTGGAGGCCACTTGGCTGCTGGCACAACTATATAAGGATAACCAGATCCCCATAGCAGGCAGCTCTTTCCCTTCTTCCATCATCATTTCCTCACATTGACTCATTCACCACAGCTTAAAGCCGTTCGTCGTCATGTTGATCCTTGAAGAATAGCTTCGTTTTAACTCACTTGAACCACTTAGGTCCGCTCTTGCTTTTATCGACAGCCATCTACGCGAAATTCAGGTCGCCAGGGCAATCAAACATAACATTATGCTTCCGGGTTTTTTCCTCCTCCTGAACTTTCAAGTTGATCAACAGTGTAACCTCGTCTTTACTCTTGTCCTTCGCACTGAAATCCCGCTGGACTTCTTTGTCTTTGCTGAATATCATAAAATGACAGACATATTGGAAGCACTGCTGGCTTGGTCCGTCCCAAGTGAAATTTGCGATCCGATGATCGTGAGTCCTCCTTGTCTATCTCTACTCAATGAGGGTCTCGATACAACCACATGTCTACTCTCAAAAGGTGCTGATCTACGTGGAGAGTCCTGCACGAACGGTCTACATGCTGCAGCTAACGCAGCGTGCAGGTATTAGCATTGCTAATAGTGGTGACTTGTGATTTCAAGAATGCAGTCAAGTCTTCCCATGGTGTACGGCTATATAACATACTTCAATAATAATATCTTTCTATAACTTTGAAGTCAGATAGTGTGCTTTCGCTAGCAATCTTGACTTTCTATGATATCATTTGAAACGAATATCCATGCTACCACGGCCTATATAGATATGAAGGATATTTGGAGGCGCGGAGTGGCTTCGATATGGATTACATGCATACTTCATTTCTGCCAACCCTCACCGCATTACTCACGCCAGACTGTCTGAAAGTAGTGTGATTGGCTGTTTTCACTTATACATATCAAAGGCGAGGACGGGGGCTAATCCTCTTAAATATAAATATTAGTATATAAACAGGAGCACCTCAGATTAGTATAAGTAAGTAAGCTTATATAATAAGTATAACCTTCGAAATTAGAAGACATCTTTAAATATAATAAGGAATTAACTTAATAGATACTTAATAAATAGTAGCCCCCAAATAATTAGAAAAATCCCCTATTCCTGTCTGATTATATTAATACGCCGCTTAATTCTATTCATGCTATCTCGTCAAGTCGCTTCCCTAGATTGTGTTTCCCCATTGCCCTTGCTAAATCGCCGTAACTATAATATGCATCGCCAATAACGGCATCTGTCGTCGCTCCTAGCTCAAACAAAAGGTCGATGGTCTTCCAATCATTCGGTTCCTGAAGCTGCATCGCATACATGATTGGCGTCGCACCGTGTTTATCCTCAACATCAGGTTTAGCCTGGCGCTCTGTTATGTATTCGCGTATCTCTTTCTGCAAGCCTTGGCGTGCCGCAGCGTGTAGGCCATTAGATGAAGCCTGACGTCCTGGGTTTGCTCCGAGGTCTAAAAGCAGACTAGCCGTGTCTGTGTGTCCAGAATAGAGGGCTAGGAATAGTGCATTATCGAGATCAGCCTGACGCCGTGTGTCCCGCTTTGAGAGATTGAAGAGTAAAGACATGACCAAGGTGAAGCCTCGAAGAGCGGCATATGACAATGGCCAGAGTATCAGTTCAGTCGTGATCTTGGGAAAGTAGAACGGTTCATTGTTTAACCGGATGCTAAAAGCTTGAAGGGGAAACACTGTTCCAGGAAGAGTCACTGTCTCTGTCTCCTGAACATGAGTCGAGAGACGGTCCAGGAAGTCCTTAGTTGATTCAACAGTGGCCTTGACTCCGAAGCTGGAAGAAGAACGCAAGCGAGACATTATGTTGATGGCTTTGGGGCTGCCTTGTCCTTCGATATAAGAAGAGTGGACTAAAGACTAGAACCTTATGTACTAGAGCTCAATGAGGTTGAATGAGTTGGTAAAACACGGACTGAGAGTGATGGAGGAAGAAATTGGAATAGGGGTTTGGAGGGCGAGTATTGTCCTTTAAGTACTGTAGGCTTCAGCCGTTGGGTCTGATAGGATACAGGCATGGAACCAAAAGGAAAGTACTAAATGTTACGTATTAGAGCCTGGCTGTCACGTCCTGGTCGTCGTATGGCCGATTGAGACGCACCTCGTATGGATGAACCGCCAGCTCATGTTAATCAAGGACGTATCCCTGTCTACAAATGGCCAATTTAAAGCTCATAGATTGGATAGAGATAAGAATGTTGGGTTTAAATTTGGGCTAGGCATAGAATTGTTGCTTAGAAATGTGTAAAAAGGGGGCTTGGGATGAATAAAACGCCTCGCGGGAGGCCATGGTTAAGTCAAATGATCCTATAGAAGCACTCCTATTGCAGATACTCGTTACCTCATGATCGTCATTGGGTCAATCACATGCAGGTTTATCATGATAGTCCAGGAAGAGGGCTCTTATGTATCACATTTGTTACCTCATTGGTTGAACAGAGTGGTGGAAGGCTCGTAGGGAGGCCAGCCGCGTATACAACGTCTCATGATGTGTAAGAAAAGGTCGATCAAGCCTCACTAAAACTACCAGATGCGGTAATTTAATAGTAAACTCAAGCCATTTATCTGTAAGAGGGCTATCCTTGGATGCCAGAATAGGTAAAACCTCGTCAGAGCCAAGCATGTTGGTGGACCAGTCCATAAGCTGATTTGATGCCATTGCCCATCCGCCAGGTTATGAGTATCACGAGAAAACCTCATGCTTGAACTACCATATGAGGGAATTTAACAAAGTCAGATGGTACTTCTAGTGAGCTGTATACCTGCCGTATATAAGAGGGATCACTTCCCTCTAGAAATCGCTCGTCTTCATCCTCCATTATCAACATCACTTCCTATCAAAGAAAGCCTTGCCAACCCTTACTACCTCTCAAAGTCCTTCTTGATCATGTTTTTCCTTGCGTACTTATTCCTTGCGTACTTATCTGATTTCACATCGCCCATGTCAATCAGGTTCATGCTTGGTGTTGTCAATGCATATATCCACGACATTAAATTCACTTCCGACAAACAACAAGTTATCCCACTTTACATGAACATCTTTCCTTTTCAGGACTTTCAACTTAATGAAAGACTCAACCCATTGTTTATTCCTCAACAGGCAACAGACGTCACCCTTACCTTGCTTTCTCTTGCAGCGTACGAGGGTAAAGAAGATATCGTCAAAGTACTATTGGCCATCTCCAATAACAGGCAGACTTCCGAAACAACTACCATGAGTCCCTTTTCTTTATCTCTGCTTCGAAAACATCGCAATATAGCCAAGGTTCTGCTTGATCATGGCACTGATCCAGATCCACGTGGAGAGTCTTGTACGAATGATCTGCATGCTGCAGCGAGAGGGGGGCTCCTGGATCTGATCACGGACTTCATCTATCATTGGCAGATTCCCCCAGATTACACTGACACGGACGGTGCTACACCTGTCATGCATGCTTTTTACATGGAGGAGAAACAAGCCATAGAGACCATCTCTTTACTATTCTCGCTCGGGGGATCACCGAATATGACCTTCAAGGGGAATTGTGCCTTAACCTACGCTCGTATCACCACAACAAAAATACAACCAAGTCTTCCTATAATACACGCCGTGCTACATAACGCGCTTAAGTACTAATAACCTTCTTTGACCTTGAAGTCTGATAATTTGCCTTCGCCAGTGATGTTGATTTCGTTATGACGCAAATCAAAACAAACATCCATCCCACCACAACCTGTCTGGATGTGGCCTTGTCCATTTGGCCCGATCCTGGGTTCTAACTTCTCACTGAGGAAAGAGATAAGTGACCTGATGTGCTGTTTCCATCTGTGTCCCTCTACCAGCTCTCCGTCGTCTAGTCGCCATTGTTGTGCGTCAAATATGTCGCAGAGAAATTCTGTTGCGCTCTCTAATCCCCGGCTCGTTATGATATATGCCGCTAGCCCTAGAAACTGTGTTCCCGCTTGGTCTTGGAAGTATTGGAAGGCGTCTTCGACGGACGCGCCAACCGAGGTAATTTGTGGTTGCTCACATGTATCAATCGTTCGACCTAGCTGCTTGCACAAGATAAGAACCAATGCCTGGAGACCGTTTTTTGAAGCTGCCATTATCGCAGGAAGATCGGCCAAAACCTCCGACGATAGCTGTTTCGGTGGCATCATTGTTGAGAGAGGTATTGAGTGGGCCGGCAGCTTAGTAGTCCTTTTTGAGTGCTAGGATTTGGTTGACGAAAGAGAGTGAGTAGGTCGCCCCGACCAAGCAGATCGTATCACGTGCAAGGTTGGAAGGAAGAACTGAGCAAGGCGAGAAGAATTGGAGAGGTAGCTACTTGGTCGACTCGAATATTAATACCTTTATTTCTGCCACCTTTGACCGCCTTCTCCAAATTGACTGGAGATAACTTAATTGGCTATTCGATATGAAGTCACATGTCTCACGGCTTCTCTAATTCCGGGTTGAGAGAGAGGTCATGCATAAAGCCACTTGCTTAGCGAACGTGTACAAATAGGGCTGACTGGAGGCTCGCGGACGATATTACCTGGTATTTGGGGATTTGGGCACGGCAAAATCATACTAGCCTTATTTCGGCTAAAAAGGTCTGCGAAGGCTGGTTAAGCGGCGGAACGAATACTTGCTTACGGGAAACAGTACTTCGATACTGTTAATAGAATGCAGTGTTAAGAAAACTGTCGTAGCCATCACCCTCCCCATTCTATCCTCAGTAGTTCCCTGGATTTCCGACTAATGGCCATTATAATAATGATGTGTTCCAACGCATACCTATGCATAGGGTTTCATACTCATCAAAGCTCAATTGCCATCGCCATCAGTTATTGTCCCTCGTACCCTCTATATTGATTCTTCTTCAAACTGAGTAGCCTGGCCGAATATATCTAGCAATAACATGAAAGCCCTAGTTGCAGCTCTACGCAATAGCGAGCAGTCGGAGCTGGAGCCTTCCAGCCCTCAGGATCTTGTTTCTAAATTTTGGTCGGATTATCTTTCCAAGGCTCCAGGCAAGGTCATTCGCGTGCTACCCCCTAGCCTCTATGGATCTCTTAGAGATAGCGAACTGCCCTCCCCATCGCTCAAAGCCCTCAGCTACGAAGAAGCCGCCCAGCAATGCCGTTCTGATGTGCGGGCTATCGTCAAAGATTGTGAGCGAACTAATAACAAATTCAGTGACCCTGAATTCGACATTGAGAAAGACTTCTTCAACTGTGATTATAATTGTCTATTTGGCATTGCGAAAGCCTGTGATGATGATGATCAATACACAAAGCCAGGCTCTGTTCGCCGTATACCCTGGATCTTTGAGAAACCAGAGTTTGTTACTGATAACTTCGTCCCGGATATAAAACAAGGGACCAGCAGGAACTGTTGGTGGCTCGCAGCATTGACATCTGTAGCCCTTCGAAAGCAATTAATGGAAAAGATTTGTGTTGCTCGTGACGAAGAGTGTGGCGTCTATGGATTTGTGTTCTACAGAGACGGGGGGTGGATCCCGACCGTGGTTGACGACAACCTATACCTCATCAATGAGGATTTTGACCAAGATCTGTGCGATAGTACAGGCAAAAGGGCTAGACTCTACAGGAAGCAGAAGCAAACAGGTTCTGAGGCCCTCTTCTTCTCCAAGTGTGGAATTGCCAATGAGACCTGGCTACCGCTGCTGGAGAAAGCCGTAAATAACACTGCATATATTATTCCAGGCCTTGAGCTGACTCTCTCTAGTTCGCAAAGGTTCATGGTGACTACGAGGCACTCGATTACGGATGGGCTGGTACCGCAGTTGAGGACCTTACCGGCGGCGTCACTACGGTAATCCAAGGGAATAGAGTACTCTCTAAGGAGCGGCTCTGGCATGAGCTGGTTAGTTCAAAGGAAGCAAATCTTCTCTTCAGTTTATCTACAGGCAACCGAGGTGGAAAGTATAGGAACGGCCTTATCTTAAGGCATGACTATTCTATCATCGACGCTATCCAGGTAGAGGACGAGCACGGAAACATAGTCTCATTGGTTAAGATTCGGTACGTACGGTTTTAAATACAGTGTTGCCTCTACTAACCTGGTAGCAATCCTTGGGGAGAAAGGAGTCCTAGTGGCTATGGAGACTGGGGTGGCGCGTGGTCTGATGGCTCTGAGGAATGGACCCCTTCTATAATGAAGAAGCTCCGATATAAGTTCAAAGATGATGGTATATTCTGGATGTCCTTCCAGGATATGCTAGAGAACTTCGATTGGATTTATAGGACTCGTCTTTTTGATGAGCATTGGATAACAACTCAGCGTTGGATAAGCACTAGTGTACCATGGTTAGGTGGGCAGTCGAAAGAAACATTCGTTATTAACGTGCAACACAAAGGTAGCGTGGTTATTGTCCTCTCACAGGTATGTACTCTCAGTCTCTAATAGCTTTCTGATAAGAACTAATAACAAAGCAGTTAGATGACCGCTATTTTCAAGATCTAAAGGGACAATATGAGTTTATCCTTCACTTTACCCTAAGATCACTGGGAAACAACACAACAATTTGCCAAGTACAGCCAATTCATCAGCTAGATAGACGGTCAGTGAACTGCGAGGTCACTCTTGAGCCTGGGGTATATGAAGTTATCCCCAAGATTATAGCTGAGCGCGACGAACAGTGTATGCCTGTGGAGGAAATGGTACGCATAGCCGCACGTACCAACCCTGACAAACTCAGGCAGGTTGGAAAGCAATACGACCTTACTCATGCCAAAGCAGGGGCTATAGAAGTTCAGAAAGCATGTCATGGAGTGGAAAGCCTAAGGAGTGGACTGTCTGCACCTTCAGAGATCAGAGGCAGATCAGTAGCAGATGCTTCTGGGTCAGGACTTGAGACTGAGTCTGATACTGACTCGGATTCCGAAGCAGAACGTTATAACGGTTCTTCTGAAAAGCAGCAGTGGAATGCGGTTTGTATCATCGGTCTGCGCATTTTGTCACAGGGCGCGGGTATTAGCATCACTAACAGTGGTGACCTGTGATGAAAAGAATAAATAGAGGTGTCTTAGACTGGCATTAATTACTAAGTTATATAATAGGCATAATCATGGGAGTTAATAGATATCTTTAAATATAATAAGGATTTGACTTAATAAGAACTCGATAGATAGTAGCTTCCTGAAGAATTTAAAACGATCCCCTAGTCTTGACCAATCGCATAACTCGATTCGCGGCTTAGAGCATAACAAGTTGGTGAAGCAGCATCTGCTCCTTCAAGTCGTTTTGCTAGATCCTCTTTTCCCATAGCCCTTGCATATTGGGCATAAGTCCATCTCCCCTCGCCAACTTCAACTTCAGTATGAGGATCCGCGCCTAACCTAAAGAGATACTCGATAGTATCCCAATCATGCGGCTCGTTAAGCTGCATGGCATACATGACTGGTGTTGCAAAGTTTTGATCTACCGCATCGACCCAAACCTCGAACTCCCTGATATAAAGATATATCTCTTCCTTAAGTCCCCGACTTGCGGCGCCATGCAAGCCATTGGATGACAACTCTCGTCCCGGGTTTGCCCCAAGGTCTAAGAGCAAATCGGCCGTCTTGCGGTGCCCGGAAAAGAGGGCTAAGAATAGAGCAAGATCAAGGTTTTCCTGAAGCCGGTCAACCTGAAGTTGGTCATCCTGAAGCTGACTGTTCTGCTTAGAAAGGCCAAAAAGTGAATAAATGACCGTATTCAAGCCATGGAGCGCAGCGTAGCATATTGGGGAGATCACCATGCGAGTGGCATCCTGGGGAGAGTAACATAGGCCATAGACATGGGTACTGCTGAAGGCGTCGAGGGGGAATACAGTTCCATCAATGTCTGTTGGCCCAGTCATAGAGACGGAAGACTCAAGGCTATTGAGAAAGTAGTCAATGGCGATAACGAGGGGCTCGGGTTTGAAGTCAGACATTGCGGGAAGAGGGGATAGAAAATGATGTTTTGTGTGGAATGAGCTTTGGACCGTTCTGAAGGTTTGATGGTGATAAAGAAGAAATTCACGGGGCATGAAAGGGGAGTACCCTCCCTTTAAGTATTCAGAACTGCAGAGGTAATGACATGGGTGATCAACTCTTGGTCCTGTCTTGGCCGGCTGAAATGCAACATAACGAGGTCACACAACAACTTTCATCCCCTGTTGCCGAATGACCAGCTCCACAACCACGGCCTTGACAGAGGTGACGATGACGAGTTTAAGTTTGAGTCTAATGTAGATGAGGCGCTTAGAGATGTGTAAAAAGGGCGGTTTAGGAGGTAAGAATGCCTTGCTGGAGGCACGAACAACATCCGACGATCCCAGTGAGCCACCCCTATGGATATACTCACTGTCTCATGGCCGACTAATTGGTCAATCACATGCAGACTTATCACCATAGACCGTACGATGAGCTACCATGTATCAAGTTTGGTGATCTATTGGTTAAATTAGGCATTGGGAAGAGGTCGAGCGTATGCACAACGTCTCATGATACACCAACACTCCCATAGAGATGCCCCTATTGGACATACTCGTGTTCTCATGGCGAGACCAACGACCAACACCATTCCATGACTACTTTTAGACTTATGGATTGGATAGAGATAACCATCCTGGCCTGCTTTTGAACCTAAGTTCAAACAAGTCGCTTAGAAATGTGTAAAAAGGGGCTCAATAATGCCTCGCTGGCGTCAACTAAGACGTCTAGGACTCCCGTAGGTATCCCCCTATTGGAGGCACTTGCTTTCTCATGGCCACACGCTTGGTTAATCACATGCGAGCTTGTGACTGCAACGGCCTTCATTGGCTTGTTGGTTAAAGAGGTTAACTCAACTGCATACATAGCGTCTCGTGTTGCGTGAGAAAGGCGGGTTATTGGGCTTGTCTGTAGCCATGGCCATCCTAACAGGTTGTTGAATATTTTGAAGGGGGCGGTCCTAGGCTGACCAGAGACCGATCCGGTATGCTAGTTGGAGGAAAGCATTAGAGGTGTGCTGGCCATTTGTAAAGCTATATAAAGATGGTCGGATCCCTATAGAGAGTAATACTAGTCCATCATCCATTCTCATTATTCATCTCTATTACACTATCCTTACCCTAACTCAAAGTCTTGTGTCGCCATGCTCACCCTCGAGGATTTGTTTGATAACCCATCACTTGATCGCCCCCGACTCGCTGTTGTCGTTATTAGCGGGTACTTCCGTGACATTCAGCTCGTCATGGACAAAATGCATGAGGTCACGCTTCCCTTGGGTATATTTCCCTTCCAGGACTTTTGCTATGATGACCAGCTCAACCTCTATTTTACTCCCCGATATTCTACCAACGTCTCTTTGAGCTTCATTTCCTTTGTCGCGTACCATTGCAACCCAGATTTTGTGAATGGGCTTCTGTCTCTATCTGTCACTAGTAAGGTCCGCGATACGTCGGCCTTGACTCCCCTTTCTTCATCTCTCCTCGCCAACAACTTCAATACAGCAAGGCTTCTTCTCTCAAAAGGGGCTGATCCACGAGGAGAATCCTGTACGAACGGTCTACATGCTGCAGCAAGGGCAGGGCTTCGGGACATGGTCTCGGAGTTCATAGTTCGTTATAAGATACCTCCGGATTGCGTTGATGCGCAGGGTGCCACGCCTGCCATTTATGCTCTGTACCTACCAGACAAAGAAGCCATTTGCATCATCTCCGTCCTCTTCTGTTATGGAGCGTCACCAAAGAGGACCTTCGGGCACCATGACGTTACATACGCCCGTTTGGCCAAGGTTATGGGGAAGAGCACGCTAGCCCACTGGCTTCAACAGACAGAGACAGATTCTATTGGTTACGCTATCGATTGCCTATGGAAACAGACTCGGGATCTTTCTTTGAGAGAGGGAGAGGTGAAGGTAGAAGGAGAGAGGAAGGGAGAGGGAGAGGACGCCGGCTGGGACCTTATATGATAGGCATACATACGTCCACCAATCCTTCAACATCCACCATGTCATTCTCTCCTTAGCTTCCCGAGTAGCCATATCTCGCATATTGCAAGCATTGACCCTGTGGTTATTCCCCAAGTTCCGATAATACACACAGTTACTATTGCTGTCGTTGACCACTCCCCGTTTTGTGCAGTATATATGTTGACCAAGCTCATAAGAAGAGCAACAATTGAATTGAGCAATCCCGGGCTAAGTCTCGGTCAGCTGTGTAATAGTTACTGGATAAGATAATCCGTAAACCCACATTAAAATACGATCAACCAGCCAAACATAATTCTTCCTGAACTTCCACGCGGTCCATCCGATTCCAGCCCCTCCCACAAAACAACACAGAATACCTATAACGAGGAGAGGTGTGTTCCGAATTACCCCTTGTACCATTCTACCAGCTTGGGAGTCACCAAGTAGGGCGGCGCGACCTAGCGACGTAAACGTACCCGGAAAGACAACAAAACCAGCAAGGAATATCCAGTTAGACAAGGCAGCTATCGCACACTTCATCACCGGGGCATCGTGAGCTTCTAGTACCATGTTGCTATATGATGCTCTTCGTTGTAATTGTGAGGTCTCCCTGTTTGGAGTTAACGGTATCGTGGTCATCATATCCAGGTCTTTCTTTTCCATGATATGCTCTTGGGGTTCGTTTGAGAGTAATAGATAAAAGCCTTGAGCGGACAAAGGCGCCTTTAAGTATTGTGTAAAGATATAAATTAAATCACGTTAAGCTCAACTGAGTCTACGTAAAGAGCTTATGTGATTGCTATATTGACTGCTACGTGTAACTGTTTCGTGCCGCGGGAAGTAAAATCAAGAAACGGTTTTGGGAAACCCTTTATCGATAACGGTCAGAAGTTCATTCTCATCTCAATCACTGATTTCCATAAAGTTGTCTGGATCAATAATGAAAGAGCCGTCTCCGTCCCAATTACCACACTTTGATGCAGCCTTACGCTTCCGACTTTTCATTTTCGGAGCATTAACTAACTCGCCATTCAGCCACGTTGAATGCAGAAGCCGAACAGCTTCAGCTCTTATTTCCCTAGCGCTAAACTCTTCGAAAACAAGAGGGAGATCCAGCATACGGCGTCTTGCGTGACGAATCACAAGTGGGCCGCAACTATGTGTGTCATTCTGCTGTGGTGTATCCTATTTATCATTAGCTAAGATTGGGTATAAGACACTGCTATGGAGAGCCTACCGTCTCGAAATATTGAAAATCAGGGAAATCTATCTCGCAGCTCATCTATTAAATTGTCAACAAATTACATTTCGTTGTTCGGATGAGCTTCGAACCTTCACATCAATCTTTGTCCTTCGGCTGAACGAATCATAATGATTAATACGATGCTTCTTCTCAATCATTTCCAAAAGGCTAAAATGGTTGTTGTTTTGTATGATGGGAAATAAGTAAACCAAGTCATTCCGTTCTTTTGCCTGGCGGCGCCATTCCTCTATTCGCTTTCTTGCCATTTGAAAAGGCCGCTTGAGCCTCTTCTTTTCCCCTGTTTGTTGATGGATGGGGACCAACATCCCAATTCGAACGTGAGGTAGTTTTGCAGATAGGTGTAAGCAAGCGAGGATAAGTTCATCGTTAAGCCAGGTATCCCCACTGAATCTTAGTAGAGATTTCGCATGAAACTCGTAGTCCACGCATTTGACGTTGAGCTTCCCATCAGTGATTGAGTGCCGGATCTCTCCATAGAGTTCATCAAGTTGCGTAAAGCCGGTAGGTGCGATAGAATCAGAGGGAATGAGCCCTTCCTTGTCTAGTTTTTCACGGAATAGCTCCGGGTTCGTAGCACCTCCTTGTAAGAGCAGTGTCATCTGATCTCCCAAAAGTCGTAAGACAGTCATCTTCCTCGAATTATTCGGCAGCTCCTTGATCACCTTGTCTACTACTGACTCGGGGGACTTAGCAAGCTTCCTATCACAGGTTAGTTTATAGGCTCTTTCATAATATCTAGAGCGGGATTCGAACCAAGCTTCCTTGAACAAGATACCTGAGCCAAGTCCTTGTACTAATCGTAACCATTTACGCCCACGAGCCAGGTGTGTGCCTAATCGCTTTCGTTGTTGTTCCCGTCGATGTGGACCTAGAATCCTGGCAGATACTTGTTGAGATGCCTGCTGAGCTGTAATTTCGCCTGCCACAAGTCGGACCTGAGACGCATGCCACCTCGCAAAAGCTATAGCCGTTACTGCATAGCGGATGGTTCCTCTCTTTCGCTCGCTGTATCCCGATTCAAGTATGTATAGCCACTCCGAGCAGTCTGACCAACGGGCTTCACATTCTTGGGGATCCGTCATGTCATCGTTTAGTAAATCTAAAAGATGCTTGTATGTTTCCTCTGAGTTTCCAAATGAGGCAAACAGTCTTATCTGTTCTTGACTTTCTTGGACAAAATCATCGGTATCCTGGTCGATAAGGCCACATCGATGAGAGAAAGGTTCTCGTGAGGGACGATCACATTTTCCCTGGCCTTGTGGGCTTATCGAACTAATGCTTGACCGTGATGGTTCGCTTCTCCTCCTTGGCTCAATGATAGGCTCCGGGATTGCCGTTACAAGAACATCAGGCTTTTGCGATTGTTTTGTATCATCGATTTGCTGCCTAGTAGTCTTTACACTGTGGAGTTTGGGCGTAGATGCTTTTGTGACAGGTTTTGGACGTTTCGAATTTGTAACAACATGCGCGTTAAGCCTAGAGGTTTGAGTTTCCTTGCCAGTGTCTTTGGACTTGCCGTCGGCCGCAGTGACAAGCGATTGGACATGCTTATCCGTGATGGTACTGATTGAATCGCGTTTAGATTTGCAGCTCTCGCAGAGACTGTGAGCAAAGAACCATATCTGATGCTGTTCCGTAGCAGACCTTTGGGCTAAAGCAGTTTTAAGGGTATAGTCGAGAAGCTGTCTTTCATCTACAACCTCCAAAATGGCATTGAGGATATTGGTTAGCTGTAAAAGACTCATCGGGCAATAGTTAGGTGGTTAACAGTCACCGGAGCCTGCCTTATTACACGGGGGAAGGCACTTATATAATACCGTCGACTTCCTGGGAAGTCGCGGCCTGTTCTCTCTAGCGCCTTTTTCATTCTTGGCGCGCGGCTCTGAACAGAAGCTAGCTCTCCCAATATAAGACCAAGCATACATAAGCTAATTATCTGATAAACAGGATTTCATTAGAGGATAAAAGCAGTTGTCATTTATTTAACGCCTAATGTTTATCTAAGAGATGGTTTACAAAACGATTAAGTCGCACAAACTCTTTCGGTCCCTGGCACAACGGACATTGAAGTAATCCTTGAGAATTTTTAAAGTCATGCGGCAGCGGCTGAACTCCCTTTACCTTTAAGTTCTTATAAAGCTGGCTGTAAATTCTCCGAGGCAGCGGCTCAGGCCATTCGAAGAGTCCTAAACGCGCCCCATACACACTCTTGTGAATACTATTCAGTCGGGGTAATACCGTATTCTTAGGGTCCCGCTTTACATCAGTGATTCGAGGAAGCACACAACAATCTGGCATACCCGAAGTGCATGGCATCTTGTATCGATTAGCACGAACGATTGGGTATGTTGGGCTTGGTTTCGGCAGTTTAATGTAAGAGCTGTGCATGCTATGGCCGACCTTGATCGCTCGGTGACCCATTGTTGGCCAGTCACCACGTGCCACAGTCATTGATGCCTCTGTGCTATTCTGGGAGTTGGCTGTAGTGAGATCACCTATGAGTTCATGTTAGCATTCGCATATATGAAATAAAAACAGGACCTACCCATCCTGGCCTCGAATGTTCGGCGGAGCGTACGCCTCTCAAGAAAGGCCTTCACAGCACGGTAATGTGGGACAGCAGACGGCCGAAGACGATTCTCATCCAATATTCGCAAATCTTCAGCAGGAACCCAGTCTGCTGCATCTCTGTCTGGAAACCTTGGTCCTGTAAAGTATACAACAGGGCATTTCCGCACATGGGCAGACACTTCTCCTTCGCCATAACCATCCAGCCACTCAAACTCTCCAGAGTTTACATTGAAGACAACGCAATTGGGTACATCTCTTGACAGTCCCAAACTCGCAATGGTTCCCGAGATACCAATGCCTTTTAAGTTTGTGAGTGGGAGAACAAGCGCTGCAAGCCAGCGCTGAGACTTCTTGTGGTAGGCATAGTAGAGCTCGCCTGCCTTGGGTTGAATGGCGTTTTGGGTATGGTTGGCCTCTATAGATCGCCAGTTTTGAGAAGGCCTGCTGTCGTAAGTGCAGGCTTGGGGAGTTTGCAGTTGGGCACGTGGAATAGGCTGGCTCTGGCTCTGGCTGCGATGGCGTTTTTCCACCTCATGAGGCGATGGAGAGCGCTTTCTCTTCTTGACCACGATTAGCAGAGGGTCTGCTTAGGCTAGAGTAGGACAACTCACAGTTTTCACATGGATGGTTGTATTCTCTGTAGTAACTCTTTCCTCGTCCTGGAGGTCGCTCAATAAGCCATCCTGTCCAGCTAGCAGAAGACGCAGTTCCTGCAAGCCAATTTGGTTAGGGGATGTGACAACATCTGACCAGGCATCGCTTATCTTGTTGGCCACAGCTAACATCTTGTGTCTGATGAGATCGAGGTGTGCAGCTTGTTCTACAGCCAGTGTATGAGAAGCCATTATGAGGGAAGTGCTTGAAAGATAGGTGAGCGAAATGAGATGATGTGAATAAGTTGTGGTAGTATCATCAGCGGGTGCCTCCGGCACACTTCCTTTATATGCTGCTTTGACCTTGCCACTGTTGGTTGGTGCCACATTCGACCCAAGAGCAAGCATATCCAAATTTAGTTATGCAGACCAGGTTCAGTGTGATAACACATGATCTTCGTTGGATGCGAAGCAGGGGGGGACTACAAGGCTTGTTAGCGGCACCCACCAAGTCCTACATCCCTGCTCACAACGCTTAGACCAAACCGCGCAGACAGTCTTTCACAGTTTGAAAATCGGTTAAAAAGGAAATTAATACAGTGCATCTCGAGTGATGCCGTGTCAGGCTTATTAATTCAAGTGCTAGCTAACCCAGTAACTTGTCACATCTACTGAACACTGACTACTGACCATCCTTCTCTCCATCGTCTCCTTGTTCTTCTAAAAGTTGTCTGTCTATGAGTTCTTTATCTTGAGGCCTGTATCTAATAGGGACAGGATAGTTTTTGCTCTGCAACTGTATAAGCATATCGTTCTAATACATCGGGAGTCTGGCACTCACAAGACTTGCTTCAGTAGGCGGCCATGAATCCGAGGATTCCGATGAGTAGACGTGGTAGCGACCGTTCACTTCCGCCACCATATAAACCCTTGCGCCGAGCTTAACAAGTTGATCGCTCTTGCTAATCAAGGTCTTGCACCTCTTGTGCTTCAAGGTACGCTGTAGCTGGGCAGTGGTCAACTTGCGCGGGGCAGGTTTGGTGATTTTGAAGGTAGAGCTAGATGAAAGAGCAGTTTCTGCGCGCGTCATGATTGTTGTTGTTATTGTTGTTGTTTTCCTGTGCTGGCTAGGTATTACGATATGGGCTCCGACGCCTTTATATGTATGCATATTGCACAGAATACCGTCTTGATAACATGTTTCTGTTTCCTGTTTCCTTATTCTGAACATTACCAGTACAGGTCTCGGGCGCTTAAGGTCCAGCATAATTCTGTTTTCTTTGGCCTTGGGCGCTTACCAGTAAGTTCAGCATGATTCTGTTTTCTGTTTCCTGTTTTCTGTTTCTTGTCCTGCACTTTACCAGTACACGCAGCCAGCCGGCCTTGGGCGCTTACCAGTAATCGCTCGCCATCATACAGGCGGATTACCAGTCGACGACGGCAGAGTTACTGGTAAACCCCTCCACGAATTGTTTACCAGTAAGCGATCTTTGGCTGACTGGTAAGTAACAAGGGATCATGCAGATGTTTACCAGTCATTTAGGTCGTACCATGCTTGTATCCAAATGTTTACCAGTCATTCTCAGGGCCTACACTGGATATTTACCAGTCATTATACCCTTCGTTAATTCAGCGTTCAGTTCTAAGTACAATCGGAGCCATTCCTCCATAAATTTACTTCCTCCTCATATACGTAGATACGACAGATGCAATGCAACGAAACATATAGAATCTTCACTTCGTAGTTAGGCTATAGGTGATCCCCTCATAACCCACAGCATTCACAAAACATAAGCACCAAGTAGTAAGAGCAAAGCATATCATTGACTACCAGAGCCTAATAACAAAGGAACCATAACACAGTCCGTAGTAAATTACATTCCCCAAGACTTCGCCTTGACTTTATCACTTGCCACCTTTCCTTTGACGGGCTGTCCAGCCTTTTGCATCTGCCCGGTCATCACATCAACCGCGACCGCCATCCCCCACGCACTGGCGAGGATCGCCTTTGGGAACAAGACGAAATCTCTGTCCACTCGACCATGTGGAACTCCATAGGAAGCATAGCGCCAGGTTTTCCCCCATGGCATCGTGAAGACGACATTCTGCTCATACTCGTTTGGTGAGCATTCTTCTAACATCTCCTTGTCGGTTGCAATCGATAGGGTATGGTTGGATCCCTGAGAACAATACTTCTTGTAGATTGCACTATACGTATCCAGCGCTCCGTCGATATAATGCCCTCTTCCTATAGTCGGGTGATCGGGGTTGTTACTGGGAAGAGCAAGAGCCAGGTACTTCTTGCGATGGGGATGCCGGCCCAAGATCTCAGCCGTCACTTGTTCACCGGTTTCAGGGCATGGGATAGTGCATTGGTCTGCCTCTGGGTTGCTTGCCTTGCTGCGATATTTGCTCCTGATGGCTCGTCGCTTCCCAGAATCGTAAGTGATGGCTTGTCGCTCCTCGGAATCGTGAGCGTTGGCCAGATCATTCGGCTTTGGCTCTGGCTGGCTATCTATTCCCTCTCCAGCTCGCAAACGATCCATGATGTCCCAAGCTTCTTCCATCCTATGGTCCATCAACATCTGATCCTCACCCCAATCCATATCACGCACGAGCGTTGGCTTTTCAACATACACACTCATTAAATTAACCGCCTTATTCCGGTCTTGGTTTTTCCTCAGTACATTGTCGCTATAGAAAAGGAAATTAAGAACATCTATTTCGGGATGATTGCCTTTAAAAGTAGGACAATATTGATTCTCGAACACCAAGCTCCATGCTTCGTCCTGTGAAAGTAAAGCAGGAAGGTATTCCTTAGCGACTGTTAGGAATTCATTTTCGACTCCAGTCAGTGGAATCATTTGTGTAACTGGTTCTGGTTCGGTAGAAGGAGCAGCAGGAATAATAGAAGCAGGGTCCACGGGAGGTGCAGGGGCACCAGTAGTGGCAGCTGGAGGAGCAGCCAGAAGAGCAGCCATAAGAGCAGTCTGAGGGTCAGGTGGAGGAGCAGCTGGAGGGACACCAGTAGCGGCAGCTGTAGCCTGTTGCTGTTGCTGAAGCTGTTGTTGTTGTTGCTGAAGCTCTTGTTGTTGCTGAAGCTCTTGTTGTTGCTGAAGCTCTTGTTGAAGCCGCTGAACTTCCTGCTCTAGGCTCTCCTGACCTGGAGGGAGACCAGTCCCCCCCAGGCCACCATGACCCAAAGCAGCTTGCTTATCAGGTGCCTCTGGACTTCCCTCCCTGGATGCTACTGGGGTTACCATAGAAGCCATTGTAATAGTATCCTTAAGAGTAGGTAAATGGGAAAAGTATAAGTAATTCCAAAGTAATAGGTTATCAAGTGTTGTTATTTAGTGTTGTGCTGTTGTTATTGCGAAGATGGCGACCTGGGTTATTTTATAAAATGAATTCACCCTTATATACGGAGTACAGTGCTCTGGTAACAATACCCAGCAGCCTGTAAACAGAATTATACGCACTACAAAAAGCAGTTAGCGCCATTAGGAAACCACTTACAATATCCTGTTATGTGTACTCTGTAGATTTAAGTCTAAAGGTTATATTTAAACCCTTTTCACTGTACCCATGTGTACGTTATACTTTTTTATTTGATTCACTTTTTGGCATTCCTTCAGGTTCAGGTCAATCAATACAACATGTCCCAGCAGCAACAGCTCAAGGAGTTCCAGCGCTCTTGGGGGCAACCCCCCACTAACAGGCCGCCGACCCCAGACCCGTTTGCCAAACCTCTTTACATGAAATATCAACTCGACTCAGCATGGAGAGATTCCCCAACCACTCCGATGGATCTCTGCGTAAAGCGCGAGTTACCACAGCAAACTCAGTCGCGCATGCAGTTTGTACGTCGTCGACGTAAAAATCACAGAGCTGCGACCCTTCGTGACTTCAGAGCAACTCAGCCCGCCCAAAACTTCCAGGCCACAGTGGCTTACAGCAAAAAGCAAGATCAAATGAGTCTTCCCCAAGCCATGGAGGGCCTAAAGCTGGAAACTCATAGTGAGAATGGGGAGAATAATAGAACTTTACCATGCAGGTTCTGTGGAAAACTTTGAGGTAGTCTTTAAATATAACCAGATTTATTAACATGCCATACAATTGATAAAATTCCTCGTAAATAAATAAGACCGCCCCAATAACTGATACTGCTATTATACACAATCGATATATCATTAAAACTATTTATAAAAGCTAGCCATCAAACCATGTAGATGTGCTCCTTTCCCTCTTTCGCCGCTGTTCTTCTGCATCATCTGGAGATGTCTCTCGGGGGCGTTTCTGGGTCGTCGGCCGGATTCCTAGGCTTTGCTGCCGGAGCCGGTGAGTGGGGCCCGTGCCGGAGCCCAGTGGGGCCTTAGTGATTTCAAGATCGGCCCAGCTTGGCTCCAAAGGTGAAGAGGCCTCACTTGCCGAAGGACAAGTCAACCGTAAGGATCCAAAGTCTAAGAAGGCGGGTGTAGGTCGGGCTTTCTGGGGCTGTGTTTCGGCCTTAGGCTTCTCAGGGAGAGTGGCAACGTTCTGCCAAGAAGGAATAAGATCGGGATCTGTCTTGTAGCGGAGCACTGTCCCATCGTCGACATTCTCAATGTAGAGAGCGACTCGCACGCCAAGATTTGTGAGATCTTTGCATTTTCTCATAAGCCCTTCTGTGCGGAGCTTGAAGCTTCGTGCGGGATCTTGAGGCTCTTTCCAAGGCTTAGGCATAATTATGAAAAGGTGCGATATGTTTGAGCGGTCCCGTGTTACGCCTTCAAGAAAATGTGATTGAGAAACATGAATACGGTATGGTTGGAGGGGCACAAGGGGATTTATGTTGCAAAATGAAGCAGGCCAAGAGACTGAATCGAGAACGCTATCTAGCTAACTGAAAACAGTCCCACGCAGCCCATGGAGGCTGCTATTTTTGTCGTTCTGGATTACACGCGCGCCTACGATATTGAAATACTGCCTGCTCGGGTACATAAGCGCTCTGTGCACCAGTGCCAGCCCAAAGGTGGGGGAAACATCCCCTCTCCCATAACGCAATGGATTTCGCCCGAATCTATTTGTATGTACTCTGTGGAGCGCTAGCACTGCCTGTGCTCTTCATCACAGTTCGCTTCCTTTATCTTAGAATTGAGCCATACCTCCGCGTCAGAGCTACGCGGTTTAGGTACTCTATCTTAAAATTTGGTGGTATTGGGTTCAAAGCCACCGGCTTGCAGCTCTCATCACTTTTACTGTACCTTGCTACAAATGGTTTTCTTCTCGGCGTTGGTATCAGTGCCCTGTCGGAGTTGGAGCAGCGTGCGGCAGCAATCGCGTCGGCGAACCTAATGCTTGTCTTCTTAGGCGGGAGAACAAACGCCCTCGCAGACTTTGTCCAGATTCCCCTCTCCACCTACTACTTTGGTCACCGATGGATTGGGATTGTTGCGACCCTTGAAGCTGCCTTGCATTCGGGCTTGGTCTTATCACATCGCCAGAAACTTGATGCTTTAACTAAATCGGGGTATATAGTGAGTCCTACAATACCCACTTGATTTGTACCATGGACGCATCTAACCCAAAGATTTGGCGGCCGGTGGCTTGATAGTGATTATCTTCTCTGCCATTTTCCTTCGCAAGCAATTTGGACGATTCTTCGGCCTATTCCATTTATTGTGCTCTATGGCGGCGCTTGGCGGTCTCGTCTGGCACATCTGTCTGCAGCGATCAGTATCGGCCAGAATACCAATTTTCGTATCTTGCGGGCTGTTAGGATCCTCCCATCTCTATAGATTGATCCGCATGTTCATATTTGGTCACACAGAAGGGCTTTTGAAGAAGCTGTGGGACGACGGTAATGTTATGCGAATCCAATTGAACACGAACAAACCGATCTCCGTCTTTCCAGGTTGTTACTTCTACGTATTTTTCACCGGTCCCCTTCCCTTTTATAACCTCTTTCATGGCTATGCCATGATGCCAGTGTGGGGCCAATCAGACCAACATATCACCGGCGTGGCCTCAGATCTCGTTTTCCTGGTCTCCCGCACCCAGGGTCATCACCGTCGGTCTTTAAATTCCATTTTGCCAGGAAAGAGGCTCCGACTCGACGGTCCGTACGGTAAGGACCTGAAGCTCCACACATTTGAGACCGTTGTCCTCACCGCAAAGGGATTGGGCATTACAGGCATCCTCCCTTTCGCGCTCCATCTGGCTTCACGAAAGCGACACGATAACAAGTTGTTGCGCGACAAGTCTGCCAGGCTACGCGATTCGACTGAGCCCGTCTTTGGTGATATTAACCGCATCGTAGACTTGTTTTGGTGGCTGGAGCACGATGATCAAGACAGGTGGGTACAGGATCAGCTTCGATCTCTACAGGAGGTTGATGATAAGGCATGTAGTCCCTGCCGTTGGGCCTTCCGCTCTGCCGCTTGCTAACACCTTGAAGTTCTTGGTCGTCTGGTGTATATACCCTGTAAAGAGAAACCCAGAACGCAAGCTTCCGTTTACAAGTAATGAATATTGGTCGAGACGATATAACTTTGGCTTCGACGAGTTCTCGAGGGAATTGCGGCAAGAGGCCCGATACCCTGGGCGGACGGTTGTCGTTGGTGAGTATTCACGAAGCGAATACATGCAAGGCTGACGCGCAGTAGCTTCAGGAGATGAGAAATTCGTCAACATGATGCGCGATATGGTCGTGCAGAATACGACATCGAAACGAATCATCAAGTTTGCTGATCTGGAGTATCAAACACAGTCGGGGGGGTTCAAATCTTCATTTTACAATTCCACGGACGTCCCAGAACCACAAGTAGCCCTGACCAAATTAAACACAACGTCATTCACTTCGCAGTCGACTCCAATCGAGATGACGGAAATGGATATTTCTGAACAGCGCGTGAAGGAAATTGTCTAGATAGAGTAGTTAAATCTAATTTTATATTTTAAAGATTTATACTGTATTATTTTCTTGTCTTGCTTGTTTTACTTGTTTTGCTTGTCTTGCTTGTCTTGCTTGTAAGAGATATCCTACCCTACAGCTCTATTTCCCCAGCTATGTGTCTACTGATCCACCAATAGCAGTGCATTTAGTAAACCCCGGGCCGACGGGAAGTAACTTGATTCGTGTGTAGCCTTAAACCCAAGTACCCCTACCCCCTCCTGACGGGAGAAACCTGCCTATTTCATTACTCAGTGTCTCAATCTCCTCCATCAATCCCTGACTCCTGCTTCCGATCTCACAAAGAAAACGATGGTCTCTTCTCCCAAATGAACAATCTAATCCTTGATCTTCAACAAGCTTCTCCACCTTATAGGGGCAATTACTAATGCTCTGTTCCCCCATTAAATTGTCCTTTAGTCTCACGTCTAGCGCTGTGTCGATCGCTGACACTTGCACTTCAAGAACTTTTAAGAAAGGTTCTCCACTGCGACAGCGGGCCAAGATCGCTGGTGTCACTAGACTTTCCACGGTCCACGTGGCTTCTGCCCCACGGTAACGCACACAGGTGCTCCTCTGGGACAGACCTCTGACGAGGCTCATCATCTCTGGACTGGGAGGCAAACGACACAGCAGCCGCACTAAGGCTCTTTCTGGCGGAGAGTAAAGTGCCGGGTTGCAGATCAGTTCAATGTAAAACAAGCATGAAACCATACGCTGGGTGACCGATTTGAGAGATAAAACATTGTATGGGCCACCCATATAACGGACAGTAAAGTCAGGTTGTAGGTGGTGCAAAGTTGTGCGCGTCCTTGCCCCTTGTGTTAGCTCAGTAAGCTCGAGTGTTTTGCATCATCGTCTTACTCTGAATGTCTTTCCACCGAATGGTGACCCTCAAAGATGAATACTATATTTGTGCCTCCGCATTTCGCCGTCCTACCCATTTTCCAGGTGAGGCCCTTACCGAAAGAAACAAGAGATTGTTGCCTGTCGACTTTTGGGTCGCCAAGATTCTTCAAGTGATATTGACAATCTGATAGGCTCCAGCCTTCTAGAAAAATGGTTTGAGCGAAGAAGAGTCCTGGTTAACTAAGTCAGAGCGGATCGAATCACAAGCCGCCAAGCCTCAATAACATACCGATTCCGGATCCAATCACGACATCGAAATGCTCCTGTAACGACAGTGGCACTCCAACAAAGGACTGTACATCTTTCAGGAACTTGACCATCGCCCACTTACTCATAGATGTCCCCCCCAGCTCAAGCACACGGCTCCCGCTAGTACATGGCTGAAGCAGGATCGGTCTTCCATGGCGCATTCCGCATAGAGGGCACTTCATGATTTTCACGTCAGGCGCATCCGGTGATTCCCGGATACCACAAATGATCACGCAGGTATCGCAAAGCTGGTGTTTGCAATCTAGTGTGGTTGAAGTTGTTCTCACTAGACAGACCAGGCATAGGTTGTCTTCAGTGCAGTCGCGCCAGACAGCCTGATAACTACGGAGCAGACGAAAGTGAGCGTGGGCTGAAGAACCATTCTGCCTTTGTAATGCAAATTCGGTAAATTTTTGACATACTTGGTCTGAAAGCCCATCTTTATTTAAAAAGCTCTCTGCTTGGTATAACGCAGCCCTGTAGATCTTTTCGAAGGTTAGACGCGGGGGGAAAACTGGGTCATGATGTTAGTGGATGAGACGCTAAAAGAGCAGCTAGCTAAGTAGCTTACAGTGCATGCCAGGAGGATGGGCGTCAAGGTCAAGGGCCGATGCTATGATATTTATAGGGTCGACATCGGTATCTTTCGTGATCGAAAAAAAACGAACAAACTTCTCCGTTAGTTGATCTGATGGTGGGTTGCGGAGACGAACTGCCTGATGAAAGTCAATCTGCTGGCCGTCAGACTGGCTGAATTGAAGGACAGCCGTTTGAAGGAGGCGTTTAAGATGGTCACTGCTGAAACCGTACCCCGCTAATTCACGAACCGCGAATGATGCGTCTGTCTGGGGTAAGAATTCCGAGGCAGCTTTCCAAGTCGGGATCAGCCATACGCTCTCAAAAGCCAACTGGTCTTGTAGATATATGGGCGAAGCCACCCCATTTTGGTTGCTGACCTTAGTCCCAGGGGTGCTGCACAGGATCCTTGCCCGCAGGCGGCTTTCAAACGTTTCCATTTCCTTCCGGTTACGCCAATGATACAGAACTAAGATTCTCGGCGGCGCTGAGATGGCTGTCAATCTTGCTCGACGAGCCCAGGATGCCAGAATCTCAACAACTGGGCCAACTCCGCCCAAGTCGTCGAGGAATAGTAGTACCGTCGAAGCGAACGGAAACAGAAGTTGCCAATACATATCAAAGGCGAACTGGGCGATTTTGTGCGGTGCACTGTGGCGATAGAGAGTGCAATGGAGAGGATGCAGGACCTTCTCCCCACTGGAGCGATGCCGCTGTATACTGTCAAAGTGGGTGTAATTATGTAGCTCGCAGTCTAGGATGAGTGTGGCGAGCTGCACCGGTCGGAGAAGAATGCCAGCTCCGCATTGAAGTCTGTCATCAAGGTCGATGCTCCGATAGAAGTGTCGCTTTTCAGCACCTCCAATCGAGAGGACGATTCTTGGTTGGAAAGCTTGGTAGTCAAAGACTGAATAGGCTGGGCGGTGCTCAACGAGAATGGGAGAAAGCTCTTGCTGTTCACCGAACCTCATATCGATCCAGTTGTGGAACGCCATCTTTACCTAGCTTGAGGAAGTTTGATCTGATAACAGCGCATTCATGGATATATGAACACTGCGCATATACTCATATTAGGTATTTTCCGGTTCCTGTTTTCTGTAAACGTCGTACGTATTCCAGCGCGCCCCCCCCCTCTCCCCCACCACTAGCGCTGATTTCCGGGCTCCCAGTGTAGAAACCTCTTCAGTGCAGGCATTGATTAAATAAGAAGATGATGTGGAACGCATCCTTCTATCATAGCCAAATAGATTCCCACACTCGTCATCTCGCACAGAATTATGGAGCTCGTTGGGATTATCCGCTGCCCAGTCAACTTACTACTGCCGTACGGAGAGGGCAGGCAGATTGACCCGGACGCTGTAGGGCGGCTTGCTAAGTGTTTCGATAGAACAGAATGCAAGCGAGAGGAGGAGGATAACTTTATTCGTGGAATCATCACGCCCGACGACCTAAACCTTATCATCTCAACACTGCGCACATCTCAGAGGGCACTGAGCCATACAATTATACAGAGACAATATCCGCTCTTGTTAAGCCATCACATAGCCTGCCTCGATGGTCGGCACAGGATTCGTGCTGCTATGAGGCACAAGCCATTGTCTTGGTGGGTGGTGAAGCTACTGTGCGTCCAAGGCACCTGGATTCAATTTCCCCTAAAACTAGCACTGGCCACTGTCGATCATCAACTGATCCAGGACAAGATCGAATCGACATCGAGGGAAACTTCTTATTCTGATGCAGAAATTTACCGATTACTTCGAAATTACAGCAAAAAGAGCGACACACCTAGATTCAAAGAACGCCTTAATCGACTCTCGGCGCCTAAACAAACCAGCGTGAAGGGTTTCTTGAAGCGGGAAAGGCTTGTTCAAGGACTGGATGCTCTTTTGAAGTTTCCTGGCGTAGTGGCAGGCCTGCAGTTTGGCAACGTTCATAAACACCTCGCCCTTCACATTGACGAGAACCTCTCCTGTTACCTCCAGCACGTCCTCCACGTTTGGGACTTCATCACGAACGACGACCCTCGTATCAATGCAACGGTTGACGTCGAGACTGTTCGCTGTTTGCAGTTTCGAGCCCCGATTTCCAGCTTGGGGGATAGGATAGCAATTAATCGAATGTTCAACGAAGGGATGCTGTTTGAAGGGTTAAAAGACCTCGATTTACGTGAGCAGGTCCGAAAACGTGTGCTATCTATTCAGGTCATTATCCCGAGCATTGAGACGTTCCATGAGAACATGAAATATATATCGATGGGGGCCAAGATTCTGAGAAAGTACTTGATGGAGAAGCCTGGTCCTGCAAAAGGAGAGCCAAGGCGTCATAAGGTGACTGTGTTTGAGAGTCTTGCAAGTCGCTGGTCTGCCGAGATACGGAATGTGGAGGTTACCGATGGCAAAGTCTCAACTAGCCATGAAGCTCCAACTGCTTGGTTCGCGTACGAGACAGTATTCCTGGCTGCCTTGAGAGAATTCGCACGACTGTCTCCTGATCATCCACGCCAAGATGTACGGGGGGAAACAATGCCTGCGTTTGCAGAAGCATCCCGCGTTGCCTACCTTACTCGACTCGCTCAACAAGTTGGCTTTAATAATTCCAGGATCGAAGAAACGCTGGAGAGACCGCATGGCCATCCAACTATCGACATCTATTCACCCAGAGATGGGCGGCCAGCTGACTGGAGGGCAGGAATACCATTTACTAAGAGCTACTGTGAACTACGACAGCACGCCTTTTTTCCACAGTTGGAGAGTCGCGTGGCAAGAGGAGATTATATCACACCCCTTTTTGTCATTCGAGATACCATGAACGCTTTCTTTCGAGGAAGCATGAGTGTCATGTACGAAGGCTATATTGAGCCCCCCTCTCTTGAGTTTTGGAGTTCTGGTCAAAGCAATGACATAGGGTCTTATCAAGAGACCAACACGTTCGATCAGCCGGAAGACAGTCTAATGAGGGATGCGGATGAGAATGAACCGGTAAATGAACCGGTAAATGAACCGGCAAATGCGCCTTCGACTAAGTCGAACGTCTTAAAGCGCAAATCTCGTCGAATTCAAAAGCAAAAAAAGAAATCCCAGGCAGGTAAAAGGACAATCAACAAACAGCTCGATTATCTTTCTCCACCCCGGATAGATAACACGGACGTCCAAAAGCCTGAGCCAGCTGAAACAGCAACAAAAGAGTCCGATACGATTGCAACTGAGGTTGTTGCCAGAAGTGCCCATCTTGATGCTGCCAAAGGCTCTGAGCAGACCATCGTAAGGCAGGATTTTCGTGAGCTTCCGTCACAGAATAAGCCCCAGGCGGAGACAGAAACCGCGCATGTAGCACAGAGTCCAATGAACCTGCAGCAGGTTCCATCCTCGATCAAGCAAACCATTGACAGACCTAACCAGCGTAGTCCTAAATTTCCTACGGACTTGGAATCTACGCCTATAGAAGCGACACTCTTTGAACACCTGACGGAGGATCTGGCGTCAAAGGAAGTGATCGTGGAGGTGGATTCTCAGCAAACGATTCAAAGACAAGATCAGCGTAGCCCCCATTTTAGTGCAACGCAGGCTGAGCCAACGGCTGGGGAGTCATCGAGCCAAGCGGCAGCAGAATCCCAGACGGAGGTGTTTGCAACCGATTCCGACAAGCTGCAGACGCTTCAGAGACCGGGGGAACGTAGCCCCAGATTTAATTCCGATGCGGCGCAGGCCGGAGTAACGGCTGAAGTCGAGGCAGGCAATCAAGCAGCAGCAGAACTAGAGGCCCTTGAGGACTTTCACCAGAATATCAAGACACGGGATCAACGGAGTCCCCCACCTATACAGGCAAAATCCATTAACAAACGTGGAAGTATTACTCCGTCACCAGGGCTAGCGGAACAAACAACGACAATCGAAGAATCCAATACGCTACCTGCACGGAACCTGCAGCGCACTCTCCACCTACCTCAACAAAACGATTCAACATTGCATGCCAACAAAATAACAAGCGAGGGAACTTTAGACGCGCCACCACCGTCCAGACATGAGACAGGGCAGATAGCAGCTTGGTACCCTTTTACCTTTGGAGGGTTTGAGATAGCCAGTCTAGGACGAGAAATTCCTAGTCCAAGACGAGAAATTCCTAGTCCAGGACGAGAAATTCCTAGTCTTGCCGGAAGCAAGCGAAAAAGGGAATCCACATCAGTAGGGCTTGACAGTCGAAGCGAACTAACAAAGCCTGAAGAGGGAAGGGAAATAGTAGAGTCTACCACGAACATGAACACCGAGAGAGGGCCGTCCCGAAACCTGACGATCCAAGGAGAAGCTCGACGTCGGGTCGAGAAGAGGGTTAGCACAGGGATCCGACCAGTTCGCGCGATGCTACCACAGCGACCAGAAAGAATGGAGGGTGTAGAGGAAAGCGGGGATATAATACAGCGTAAGCCCCAAGACAAGAGGCAAAGAAAGTAGTAGCAGAGATAAAATGAATCCTGTTTTGGGTACGTTTGTTGTTGGTCTGACAACTGTTGGTTTTGATCTCCATAAAAGGTAATCAATGGTTACAATGATTGGTTACCGATTGTCTGGTAAGTTCGACTTAGCTCAGGTGGCTCACACCACCTTTTCCAGGTTCCACATATTGTCAACACGTACTGGCAAACATCGCTAGATGTACATCCAGGCCTCGGATCCTTTGGAATACCGAATAGGAAGGTGATAGATTATCATCGCATCATTTCAATTACCTCGCTCACCGCGTTGCGTAACTTTATCGTTGGCTTTAATAGTTCCAGGAGGATAGCAATACTAGAAGGCGCTAGGGTACGAAGCTAACCGGAATCAATACGCGAGAATAAGTGGATAATCTGACAGGTATACTAGTTCAAAGTGATTGCATATTGACATGGATCTAACCTATTATATCATGGACCTGCCATGCGAACCAGGATTGATCTTACGCATCCTCCTTATATCACATGATTGCCACCTCAGCCTTACACCCACCACGCTCTTCCACGTCTACGATCTCATTTTCTAACTGGCTTGCAAAGCAGGTAAAGAACTTGTCCATGCCCTTTTTTATGGTTTCGAGAGAGCAACGCACGTCCTCTTCATGAGCCATCCTCTGTCCCTCCATCTTTTCTTCCAGTTTTGCAAGGGATGTCTTCAAATCACTAAGCATATAGCCCACATGTTCAAGGCCGTGCTCCACACGTTCAAGACGACGAATGATCTGGTTTTGCATCTCAGAGCTAGAAGTTCAATATTAATATCGCCTATAAGTAAATCGTTATAGCAAAACGTACCTCTGGCTGCTGTTCTCTATATGCTCTGGTCGTAGGACGAGGTTTAGCGTACATGGCTGAGGGGACCCTGCCCCAGGTGTACCCATGGATAACGGAGGCGTGTTGAAAGCATTCTGCTCATGAAATGCGTTGGAGTGAAGTGGGTTTTGTAGAGGGAGAGTGGTAGTATTCAGATCAAAAGTTGGGTCCCAGGAGTCAAAGAAACCATTGTTACTGGTTTGCTTGTCTGCCTGAGCCCAATGAGGGCTTCCAGAGATTCCTCGGTTGATTTTTGGCTGGTTCTGGGAAAACATGATGGACAAGCGTAAGAAGTATGCTCGATGCTGGGAAAAGTCAGACGTCTTGACTTATATGCTTGAAAATCCGGTCATGTGTGAGCGTACATATGTGTGTGTGTGTGTGTGTGTGTGTGTGCGCGCGCGTGTGTGTGTGCGCGCGCGTGTGTGTGTGTGTGGAGAACAACTGTCCAATGAACATGATTTCAAGCCGAAATACTACCTTCATAAGCGCCTTCTCAATCCTGATCTTGTATTCCGTCGGCTGTGCGTTTCTGACTTTCTGCTTTCAGTTGTTGGGAAACGTAGAATAGCGTCTGTCACGAAACACATCACTATATAAGAGCGCGCAAGGACCATACTATCGATACCTCAACAACTTTAACGGCGCTCTTCAAAATGAAGTCTCTCATCCTCTATCAGCTTGGTTTACTTATGCACTATGCTATGGTTATGGCAAGCTTTCCCTCTATGTGTCTCTATAACCCGGTTCAGATGGAGGCTGGAATTTCTTTAGTTACCTTAAAGTAAGGTTTATACCCTGTTGGCTTTACCCATGTCGTCTGACTTCTCAGAATAACAAATGCGCCTTCGGCGTCTTGTACTGCGTCTCTCTTTTTTGAGGACCCGGACTTCCTTCCTATCACATACAACTTCAAGCCGATCGCCTGCTCCGGCACGGAGCTAGTCAGCTTCCCGGTCCCTCTGGGCGTTCCATCTGGTGAAGCGTACATCCTGTGGTAAGAAACAAACATTTACCGAAATAGCTAGAGTCTCATACTGTGTAGGCAATGTGCAGGTGAATCACCAACATGCATTCGCGCTTCCATCTCTGGTGGCCATTCAGGCGTTGATCCTGACATTGGTCCACTGCAGATCACTTGCGAAATGGACTCGATTAACGACGCTCTAACGCAATTATATCCAAGCGCCGCATTTCTACCCATCCCAAAGTTCTATCCATCTCCGTCTACGACAACCGTAACCGAGCTTATCACAAAGCCAGCAGACGAGTCAAGAACTCGTCCTGTTCAGGTGATTACACTAACTAATACGGTCGTAGTAGATCGCAAGGAGGAGGCGAAGACTCCCACTGCCTTCCCAGTATTTGCTCATAACCCTGTTAAACCAACTCCATGTTCAAACAGCGGCCCATCAACGCCAACCCCAGAGAAGATTCGCGTTGGGACAATCGGCACCGGTGGCCTTCCTATGGCAACAATGAGTGAGTCTTGAAAGCCGATATCATCTGCATCTCCACTCACATAACCATAGGTCACTCAAAGATGAACCTTGTCGAGGTGACCAGCGCAGCCAGTACTACGAGGCATTGTATCACGTACGCTGCTGGCTTTATGATCCTCACAATCTACCTATTCACCTAGTTTATTGCTTAGCCCAGTTGATCAGATCTTATTTGGCTTCGTTAGGATACCAGGTTTAGTTCATCAAATTGTCTTCAGGGTTGTGAACTAGTTACATTATCAGGCAAAGTCTACAATATAAGTTTTGTAAACCTTCAAGCTGCTCACATCCTCCATAAAAGCTCGTCCAGCTTCATTGCCTTAGGGGTCGGAGGGCTAAAGCATACCCTCTTATGGACCTAATGCCGAGTCAATAAAGATTATGATGGCAGGAACAAGAGGCTGTACCTTTTTGAAGGCTATCATTCTAGTGTCAAGTTCGTTCAGTCTCTTTCTCAGGTATTCGACCGAGGCTTTAGAACGGCAAGTGAGCTTGGTGTCAGGCAACATGTTGTAGTGTTACTTGGGAAGCTCCAAATTGCAAATTTACGATGGAGGACAATAAGGTTTATATATGAATTGCTCACTGTATGACTACCCCGCCCAGTTTCCGCCTTACAGCTGGTCAATCTTGCTGACTGAATTCTCCTCTTCCACATCTTTCCACGGTGCTGGAGGGGCGAGTGGAGTGTCCGGCGCACAGGGCTCCTTCTCAGGTACGATCGAGACCTGGAAAGCAGTCAGCATACAGTCATTCATCATCTACATTGCACGCACTCACCTGGTCGATATTGCTCAGTAGCCTCATATTATCAGTGATAAGGTAGGAAATCTCCTCAGTCATCTCAAACGTCCTTGCCTGTATGTTTTTCAGGTGACCCTCGAGTTGACGAAGAGAGTCTTGCATTGCATACAAGGCCTCTTGATGCAATATCAAGAGGTTGTCAATGGCTTCTGCGGACCGGCTATTCATGATCGTCTTGGGAGTAAACAATTGCTGGTAAGGTAAGGGAGTATTGGAGTGAAAGTTGATGGGACGATGTTAAAGTCCTGGACTCTTTATGCGAATACCAAGGTCCCAAGACCCACACCACCATACATCAGGAGGGTGTCCGTGGAAATTCTCCTACTGGCACAGTTTCTCAGTACCTTGTGATAACGCCTACCTCGAAGCGCCCGGATACTAAGATCCGTGAGAAATCATGGTCTGATTAAACGTAGTAGTAATGCAACGATGAGCGGAGACCCGGATAGCCTGAGCGTGAGTGTACATAAAGCAGGTTTTACGTCGAAAATAAAATGAACTTTCATCATCATCTCCAAACAAATAACCCCGCTCATATGGATTCCATGTCAAGGTCTGAGGCTAGTACTCCACTTACACCTTCTTCAACGTCTGGCGAAAGGCAGGGCATGATTGACCCTCGTTGGAAAAGACCCTTGGTTGTCCTCTTCCAACAAAGAGATCATCCAGAGCTCGACACCCATGGGGCTGCCTCTCTCATTGAGGAATTCAAAATCGCTATTCAAGACCTCACCGTGAGAATTCAAGAGATGGAGGAAAGACTTCAAAGAATCGAAAACAGTCAGTGGCATTTAATGTATCAAAACAACCAATAGCTAACATCACAAAGCAAACTGCTCATGCACTCCAGAGACATCCCAGGATCAGATAGACAAGTGGAACTGATAATATACGGATGATATAATAGTGTATTTCACCATTGATAGGCATTTGATGCCGTTGTAAGAGCTTGGATTAAGTATGGCACAAGGCTTTAAGTACCTGCTCTTATAGAATTTAACTGAGTCGTCTCTCTAGCTTGTCGATTAAATGTACTAGAGAATTATTAGCTAAGTAAATTCCTGCGAAGAAATCTTTACTTACATTCTCCATCGTCAGCTGCGGTCCAGAGCTCTTCCATCCAGTTATTGTAATCCATCCAAGAGATCTCACCGTGCTCATAAGCGCTCACTAGACGCCGAGAGAGGCTTTTAACTTTCTTTAACAAAGGTCTTTTCCTATACATAGCTTGGTATGTTCGTAGGCAGTCTCTAACAGGACGTAAATAGCTACTGAGCGCCATTTTCGTTAATGATAAGATGATTTAATTCGAGTTGGCTAAGCGGCCTATTTATAATTAACATTGTTCAGACTTTCTAGTTTCGGTATGCAATAGCATGAGTAAGAATCGGGATCATGAACCGGTAGCAGCAGTCTGCCTCCATGACAGACTGCAGGCTGGAAACAGAAATAAGCCTGGGCTAGACTGCAGGCTGGAAACAGAAACAAGGCTAGACTAGATCGCAGGCTGGAAGGCAGTAATAAGGCTGGGTTATTAACTTATAAGAGATGGCATTGGAATGCGAGTCTAGTATTGTCCGCAATCATTACACTTATACTTTCTTACAACTGCTAAATATTATCCTTAACCAAACATGTCATCTCTTTCAAAGCTCATCCAACTATGGAACAATAATCGGTTTGTACCTGGCGGACAAACCGTCAGCAATTCTCTGCCGTCAGATAACGAAACCAAAAGAGAAAGGTTCACGAAATTGCATCACGATCGTACAATCGTTCGAGATATCCGAGATGGCATTGCAATACTTGGTCACGCTGTTGATGGGCTCGAAAAGACGCAAGAGTTTAACCGTGATCCGTCCGCCTTCAAGGGTAACACTCGCGAGGTTCTTATGAGCGATGACTTCTTAATGGTCGCCCATGTTCTTCGTTTGATCTTCCCAGAAGGCATGATGAGTGAACTCCGGCCAAGAAAGCGTGGACGTGATGAAGTTGACGACGACGACAACAACAACAACCATGAAGAGGGTGGGACAAGGAAGTATAGACCTTTGCTCACTCCAAAGGGACCAAGTCAGCTAGTCCCAAGGACTAAACAAGGACCCTACACAGGTGGACTGTTTAAAAGCACCAGGCCAGAGCAGCCGGGAGGTGGACTGTTTAAAAGCACCAGGCCAGAGCAGCCAGGAGGTGGGCTATTTAAAATCACCAAGCCAGACCAGCCGGGAGGTGGACTGTTTAAAAGCACCAAGCCAGAGCAGCCGGGAGGTGGGCTGTTCAAAACGGGCATTGCCTTAAGCTTCTCGGACTTGAAAACCGATGAGCAGCCGGGGCACCAGACAAGCTCTGCTAGCGGCAGCGACCCAACGCTTTCCAGTGGTGTGTCATTTAAGAGCAAGACGCCAATTTCCACGGGTCTTAGCTCATTTCAGCCCGGTTTCTCTAGCTTAGGCTTCGGTAGCTCAGGCATCGGTAGCTCAGATAAGCCATTATCCACAGGAGGTCTTAGCTCATTTCAGCCCGGTTTCTCTAGCTTAGGCTTCGGTAGCTCAGGCATCAGTAGCTCAGATAAGCTAGAAGAGCCAAAGCCGGAAAGGCAAGATAACTATACCGGCAGCCTAGGTTCCAAGGAAACATATGAGCCAGCACAGTTCCTAACTGAGCCAAGCTTCTCAGGCCTTAAGCTGACGAACGAAGACAAAAGTCCAGCCCTAGCTAGACTAGGAGAACCTCATGCTCAAATTTCTAAGCGAGGCCATGAAGAAGAGTTAGAAGTAGCGGTTAAAGCAAGAAAAGGTGGAAATCAAGAGCGATTTAAACTTGAAACACCCCAAGACCTGATTTCATTTTAGTCATTAGGATATATTGTTTACCCTTTGGGGATTCTGTATTGGTTGCGATATATAAAGTCTTTACTGAGTCTTCGTTTCATAGATTGAAAATACTACAGGCTTATTTTTTCTTATATAAGTTAAAGATAACGAATCTTTTAACATAAAGTATTCCTATTTTCATATAAGCAAGGTCTTATTATTCGATTTCTAAAGTTTTAAATTAAATATAAAAGTGAAATCTTTTACTCTCTTAAACATTAAAAGCAATATAATTATATATATTTCAATTAAGGAAAGTATTAGAATACTAAAGAGAGTTGCGTATACAAGCCTCTTAGTCCAGAAGGTAATAGAGTTAAGAAACACATCTCGAGATATCAAAATATGCTATCTTTATTACTTTACACATTGATATCCATCATTTCTTTCTTCTCGGTAGCCGAGGCACTATCTTGACTGACCTCTGGTTGAATACGTAACACAGCCAGAAGCTTTCTCATATCTATTAACATTTGCCTGATCCAAGAAGGAATGCCGAAATCAACCGCAATAGACAAGAAGATAAGGAAGGCGCCCCAGCCCAGAGACCACAGCACTACAAGGAAAACCGCGATAGCGCGGCAGTGACTTGCAAGGCTAGTATTTCCACCCGCGTCGAATTGACCCGACCAATTCCACGAAACAAAGGCCACGTGCATAGCGAAAATCGTCAATGCTTCTGTGAGAAGGCCAAAGGAACAAGAAACAAGCCCCCGTACTGAGGGCGACATCTCCGGTCTCATGCTGTAGTAAGGAAGCAGTCCCCAAAGGACAATGGAGAAGAACATTGTATGGAAGATCAAGCACATCACGGCCTCTAGTGCCTGGTTTTTGAGCTCTTCGGGGAGATCTGGCGAAAGCTGCTCGATAATGAACCAGGTAAAGTAGACAGGTGCGCTTGGAACACCAATCCAGATAGCCAGCATGGCAGGAATTTGCAGGAAGAGAAAGGCGCAACAAAGTGCAAGTCTCAGGAGTTTAATGGAAACCATGGCGATTGTAATAATGTTATCAGGGTATGCAAAAGATGTAAATATAGCTGGTCTTGTTGATATGTATGAATTATGGGAGCAGAGGCTGTTCTTAAATATCTACCTTGCCTAGAACTTACGGATGGGTCAGAATTGAACTTTCTATTTTTAGTCCCATGGCCGACGCGCTGACACCCCCAGCACACATTAACTAGCGCCGCATCAAACAACAGAAACCAGAAACTCTTTACAGCAAACCTACTTCAGGATAAACAATTGGGAGGCGGCGAGTGTGTAAGATATAATAAGACGGCTTTAGAAAAGACTCAATATTCCTTTCATTTCCAAATTATTTCACTACTGAGCCTTGCATTTGCTTAGCTGATCAGCCTCTCTCTTTTCATGATGTCCACTGCTTCAACTGTTAACAGTAGCTCATCGTCAGATGTTTCTGGTGATGAGCTGCCCATTATCTTCTATAGTGGGCGCGATGGTCTCCGCAACCCCACGGACGATCTTGTTCATGCTGTGCTGGCTGGAGACGTTACTCGTGCTCGCCAACTGTCGGTACTCGGCTTTTCTATACCAGCAGCCGATTCATGGTTGGTTTACCAGGCATGCCTTCAAGGGGTGAAAATGGTGCATTCGCTCTCTTTCAACCCCAGAGCCAGACTTAATCGAGTTATGCCATGGCAAATGGGTGATCGAAACTTTCACTTCCTCCTGCGAACACCGGCGGATCGGTTCTTAGGTACCAAAACCGTTGTCATTACCTATCTCATTCAACATGGTGCTCATCCTCTTGAGCCAGATCGATTGGGTAACACGGCTCTACACATCCTTTCAGAGGTTCCGACCCAAACTGAGACTGACGGATTCGGCATCTTGAGTGCCTTGCTAGAGGAGGATAACGGATTCGTATCTGAGAGGGTGCGTAAGGCGTGTCTTTCTGCAATCGACACGCGCAACATACCCGTCGAGCCGGGTGAAGGAAGTACACCCTTGATGTGCGCGGTGACACATGGTCATGTGGAATGTGTCAAGATTCTTCTGGAACATGGAGCCAGTCCTCATTTTCTTGGTCCTTCGTACCAATCTCCTTTGTACCATGCAGTTACACGAGACTTTACAGACTTAGCTAGAGTTTTACTAGAATATGGAGCTGTCGTTACTAGGGCGATCGAGGAGGAGGTTCGATCATTTGAGATGACCCAGGTTCTAGGCCAATGGCAGGCAATTCCGACGATTGAGGATAGTTCAGAAGCGTCAGATGACTAGACTGTGTACATAAACCTAAATTGGGATTCTTTACTCGTTATGCTACATCTTAACTAATTCCCATGTGCTTTGATAATGTAATGTTTTGTATAATATCCTACTTAGTCCTATGACTTGCTTTTATGGTCTTAGTATTTACCAAAATGAACCACTATGAACAGTAGGTGCGTTTAGGTTAGATAATACTGTTTTCTGTTTGTCGTTTCATTTATCAACTTCCGGAGACAGAGATACTTTTTCTGCTATCAAACACACGGAGCTGTTTATACAGGCCCTTGACATTCAAGTATTTATATCTGGGTTTCTGCCGGAACGTCTGTCAAGACCACTCAAACGCATCATGGAGGCTCTTCCACTGGATATCGTGGTGGAGATTGCTTGGGCTCTGTCGTCCACCTCTGACATGCGGAATTTCCGTTTGGTGAACAAAGCTTTTGCCTACGCCGCATCGCCCGTCTTATTTCGTCATGTTCAAGCTATAAATACCATTGGATGTCTGAGTCAGCTTCATAATTTCCAGCATGATCGTGAAGGTCCAGCCTCAGCCACCAGACACCTGACACTTCACGATGCCACCTGGCCACAACTTGAGTCATTCGATGCCTGGCAAACACACCCACAGGCTCTCAATCACACTGATCTACCCATACAGGCACAGGTGCAAGCCTTTTCCGCCTATAGACAATTCACCGATCAGGAGGTGGCTCGAAACTTTGAGACCGATCTGTATGGGCTTGCCAAGATCTTGGACATGTTTCCAAGCTTGGCCAGCTTGACAGTGTCTCATGTACATACCTGGAGGTGGGGCAGACTCAAGAGTGATTATTACGATGAGCTGTGTCAAACAATACGCATCATTCCGTTCTTCAAGGCGAGGGTTGAACATCTTACAAGCAGGCTATTGCCAATCTTGCCTCGCTTCCCGCAGATAACCAGGCTGAGCATCCCGAGCACTCTAGATATAGAGGATGATGGGTGGGTAGTGAGGAATGACAGTATTGTGTCCTTAGACGTCAGCAACTTAGTGGTGCGCGGATATGAGCATGTTCAAGTGCACAAATTCTTGCGGTCTTTTCGGAACCTTCAAGAACTTATTCTGAGTACGGAGTCAGGGGGACAGATAAGTGAGCAAAGGATAGCTCTATGGTCTTTACATTGGCCGGATCTTCGCCGTCTTCATCTTCGTCATCTCTGGACTTCGGAGGATGACTTGATCAGTTTTATTGAACGACACCAACTGGAGCAGCTAGCATTGCGCAATGTCACACTGGTTGACAGCTCATGGGAATCTTTCTTCGTTCGTCTTGCTAGCCTATCTGTCCGACCATTTCAATCAGCCGTTTGTATCACGGGAGCGGGAATTCAAATTCCCTTGAAAGAAGCAGCGACATCATATTCTCGTTGGCCGAGCGGCCATGCACACGCGTTAAGGCCGCGGGTTTACGTGCTGTTCAATAGTATTAGCCACGAAGAAGAAACAAGGTTCAGTTCAAGCGCTGAACGAAACAATCATGACTTTTGGTTTAAAGATTAATTAGATACTAATAGTCAATAAGATATGGTATTTATAGATAGAGTATTGAGCAAAGTCTCTTAGATGCGTTGCATGAATTTGACATTATAGAGCGTCTAGGGTAGCCTGTTACTCAAGAATGACGTCTAAATTTGCTAACCAATGAAATGCCTTGTCGACTAGTCCTGCTTAGTCACAGTAGACTGCAGTCTACTATGACTCAGCCACTCTCTTGTGTTGTTTGAGCAGAACGTCGATCTCATCCGCCTCCAGATCCAATCCTCTCTCCTCCTCCCACTGAAAAGTTACCAGCGCCCCAGATACCATTTCCTCAAATATCTTTCCTGCCTCGCAAAGATTCCTTGTATAATCATCATCAAGATGTTGGTGGAATGTCTTAGCCAACTCGGTGTTGTCCAAGTGACCGAGTGCTACCCATTCTCCCTTTTTGATTGTAAAATCGTTATATGTATCCAAGAACACAAAAGCCAATAACCCTCCGTGCCGTCCGCATATTCGACTCCATTGTGCACCATCTCGAAGGTGCCTATGGATGTTAGTCGGAGTCATCTTATATTTAGTTGAAAGGTTGTCAATAGATTCTGTGTTAATACGTAATTGCCTAGGCCGTTTCTCTCTGTCAGCTTCTTGTGCAAGTCTCATTTGGGCGTGGCGAAGGCAGAACTTGTCTAGCCTCGTCTTCCCCACGTAACGTATCACCGATGCCATTGCCTGCTCTAGCGGGGACTTTGTCGAGTCTAGAGTGAACGTGGATTGTGATTGTTGCTGCCTCCACTGCCGCACGAGATCGATAAACTGCTCTACCGCTCCCGTGCTGCGAATTGCAGCCGATAGCTTATAGACAGCTATATCCTCGCTGGAGGGATGGTCTTCATCCATCCGTGGCGAGCGATAGTGTATGGCTAGGAATTTGCTCTTAACCCCTTCTAGCTCTCTTACAAGAGCGGTATTGTTGCGTGTTGGCTTTCTCGATGGGGGTTGAGCGAATGCTTGGTGTGGCTTGCGTTTGCGTCTGGGTTGTGTTTGGCGATGAAACCCACACTCAGCGCACTCAGAAGCCTTACTGACATCAAGGTTATCCTCCGGGTGTGAGAAGTTGATTGACCGAGCGGCGCAGTAGCCGAAGTTGATAACCTGATGTGGCTGTCCAGGGAGGGTCCAGAAAGCTTCACCACGTCCAACAACTGCAATTTCATAGTCGATACCTTCCCGCTCGAGGGTCGATGGAGCGACTAATAGACACAGGTGTGAAACGCCATGATCACACTTCTTGCATTTCCAGTTTGCTCGAATAAACGCATTAAACTTGGCTATATGATGTCTCATAATCACTAGCCATAGCTTATATCCGGATCCAAAGTAAACCTCGTTAAAGGATCGAAGACCATAAAATCGTAGTCCTTCTCTGGTTTCCTTTGCAAAAGTCTTATCTTCGTGGTGTATACGATTTGCGGAACCAGGACCACCGATATGATTATATGGTGTGTAGAGGTCCTTCAGATCAGGGTTTTCCGTGATAAAAGATCCAGGATCAAGTGGTTTACCAGGAGGAAGATCTGCATGCCCGACATAATAGGGGATATCACCTTCTGGTGGATTCTGGGTGGCATTTTCGAATATAGCCTTGCCTTCCTCGGAAGTTGGCCGCTTTATCTCCGTCGTGAAGCCTGACAAGTCCATGGGAGGTTCGCGCTCCGAGATATAGACCCTGGTATCTCCTTTGCCATTCGGACCTTCTTTGTAGTGAATGCTCCTATACTGCCACTCTCCCATTTCGATAGCACTTTGTATATCGGCTAGGCCAATGTTGTCATGGCGCGGGACGATGACATGCTGCCCAGAACCTTGACGTTCTAATTCCGCAAGCCTAGGGACAAGTCTTTCCATGTCGGCTGGTGAAAGAGTGGTCCTTGTCGGAGGAATTGAAGAGCGTGAGCTGTTCGATGGCGTGAACTGTATCGTTGGTTGCGCGCTCGGTCTGGTATTCGGGCTACCTCTTTCGCTAGCGGCATCACTTTCTTCTCGGGTTGGACTGGCAGAGGGAGACTGCGTTTCTTGGTTGTCAGTGTGTTGATCATCTCCACTCCCTGGTGGATGAGCCTGCATTGGCGAGTTCGCTGTAACAGCGGAGAGCATGTCCATGGCTGATGCAAGCACTTGGGACAAATTGTCATCTGTGTCAGACTTTCCATTGGGACTTGTACCGCCGTCTACCGTCGGTAGAGGGCTGGTTCTATTATCGGCCACAGAGTTCCGTGGCGACTGGTCAGCTCTGGCGTCTACCGCAGGACTTTGAGAGCCAGGAGAACTGGTCCCATCGTTGGCCGCAGGAGTCTGAGAGTTAGGAGAGCTGGCTCTGTCGTCGGTCGCGGGTTGGTGTCGTGAGCAGGGGTCAGTGATCCCATCAAGACCTCTAGTAAAGGATTGCCGTGTCTGCGCGCTATCCTCTGCGTCGTTGACGTCCAACATGGCTTCATCCTGCTCACAAGCCCCAGCGGAGCTCTCCGGCCACGTAATATGAGTCGCAATAGAGCCGGCTGGTGACGTGTCCGAGGCCGTGTAGCCAGTCGGCGAGTCGCTCGCACTCCTGGAGCTACTTCCAGATTGAACACTGTCAGGTCTTCTGTTCAGGCTAACCCATTGTTTTGGTCTCTGTCTGTCCCAGTTCGGAGTTGTTGGTTCTTGGATTGCGCGACGGGGAGCGATATCGTCAGCTTCGGCCTCGGGAGGCATTCCCCTTTTGGATGCCGTCATCAGGGTGTTTTCCTGTTGGCTTGAGCACGTCGCGAGAGGAGGCCGTGTCAACGGGTCGACAGTGTTTGTGGCGTTCTCGCCGTCGTCTCCAACGCCAGTGGGTTCTCCTGAGCCATTGGTTGCGGCCAACTCGTCAGCAGTTTCACTCCCCTCAGACCCGACGGTATGTTGGTCGTTTGGCGTCCTTGGAAGTGGTGGCGGGGTTTCGTGTGTATGAGATTGTCGCGTGACCTGTCGCTGGCTGATACGCTCTGACCGTGGCGTGACCGGCGACACCTGTTCCAACTGATTAATGGCTGGCAGTTGACTTGTCGCGACCCTGACGGCTTGGTCTGAGACGGCTTGGAGATCGACTGATGAGCCATTGGATGCGGTCATCCCGTCAGCACTTTCAATCCCACCCATGGTTACATCCTCTGACCCCAAGGGCTGTTGGCCATCTGGCGTGTGCTGTGAGGGTGGGGTTTCATTTCCTCGAGATTGTCGCAAGGCCTGTTGCTCGGAAAGCTGTTCGCTTGGTGTCGGTGCATGTGCATCCCCGCCAGCACCCTCTGATTGAGGGTCTAATTGTGGGCGATTCGTGGCCCGGTTCTTGGCTTGTTGTTGATTGATCTCGATAGCAGCGCTGGGAAGGGCATGTTTCTGTCCTTCAGCTCCAATTTTCTCCACTTGCGCTTGAATTGCCCGCGATCGATTTAGCAAGCCATCTAAATCAGGCAATAATTTCGTTCGGAGTTCAGTAGCGGAGATTTCGCTTGGCTCTGGTGTTTGCGCTATGGAACGCGTGCGTCGTTGCCTCGGAGGGGGGTCTGTACAAAACTTGACGCGAAAATCTACTAATTCTGAATTAAGTTGTTGTGTTGCTGTGACCAGTTCGTTGAATTTTGCGATAAGTGAATCGTTTGTTGACATGGTGATGCTGAGGCTGGTCGGTGCAGAACAGATCTGACATGTTTTGATGAAGGATCCTGCGTGGAGGGGAGCAAGCGCTTCTTAAGTACTGCTCCGGGCGTTGGGATCCGAGCGCGCGGGGATGCGCGTGCGCACCTGGACGCACGGTGCTGCACTCCTGGTTTCCTACGTCACTGGCTACGCCACACCCTTGTGGCGGTGTTACGCTGGAAGTATAACGCACCTCCACTATCTCTTGTCAATAGTACCTTGATTACTGCCTAATTTCATATGGCATTGATGTACCTTGGACGTCGAGAACCTTATTGGATCATTGGATTATATTCGTCTAATACTTCCCGATCTGCCTCCGGATCGACATAATGCCCCGAACCATGCCCAGTGGGATGTATAATGAGTTACAAGGCCATTTCCTATTAACTGGCATGACAGACGAGTTGACATGGCACTCCCCACTCTGGTACCTTGTCCAGCCACTTCAGTACCGCAATATGTTTGTCTCCTGTGCAAGGAACAGGCGCTTCGACTTTGCTTTCCTCGTCGATTTCGTGAGCTTGTGGATGGGGGTTGCCGTTCCCTGTCATGAACACACGCTGGAAAAGCTCCATGCAAGGTGATGTAGCGGGTGATATGTCCAGCAAAGTAGCTATGGTGGCTGCTCCATCATTTGTACTGCCGCTATTGCTGGACGAGCCATGAGGGGTGTTAGGATATTGGCAGGCATAGAAAACATCACAGAGTGGAGCTTACCAGTGTAAAGGGAGGTCATATTGGAAGAAAGAAAAAACTTAAAAGTGAAGCTGATCTGCTGGAAAGTTGTCAAAGGAAATCTCGGTAATGAGGGCTTCTTATGTTCCCTCCATCTCTCCAGTCCTCACCGCCAGAGCCTCATTTACAATCAGGCTCTGCAGCCACATCACATTTCTTCAGCGGCCGCAGAACATGGGCTTACATCTTCCCGCAGTTGAGTGACAGGGCTGTATTGCATATGATGTGTATCTAGGCTACCCTGTTGAGAGCTGGTGGCAAGGGGCCTTGTCAACGTGGGAGAGTGAGAGAAGGGACAAGCCGGGAGCTCCTAAGTACAGTTCAAGGGTTTGAACTCGCAGCGATAAACACAGAAACCAGCTGTTACGAACAACAGCAGGGTAGTACAGCCCTGAGTTGATCTTATACGCTCGATCTCAACTAGAGAAAACCTGAATACGGAGATGTTGTCTGGAACCTGGTGATGATTCTCTAGTTTGAAGGGGTTCTCCATCTTGGCTCTGTGTCCTGTAAAAATTGGGTCTTGATTTCTTAGAATATACTTATCCGGGATAATTACCATCAATGAAACTTACTGTGTTGTATTTTAGCCTGGCAGGCTGCTTCTTGACTCAAGATATAATAGGCTTTCATCCTTCTCAGGAGGTATGAGATCGGCTTCGATGTTGCGGGCGCTCAATGCTGGTACCAACATACAGTACGGGCCTGTGAGCTTCATATACGCATCTTCACCCTGGTCATGCCTCAACGACATGGGTTATGATATCTTCTCAATCAAGTCGGTGGTGAAGAAACGGAAGGGTTACGCGCCCAAGGGCCCTCGGAAGCTCCACCACAGGGTCGGTTCGCACACTCCTAAACTCTATCAGATCAGGGAGGGGTGTGATATAAAGCTACGTACGGGCACCGGCTCCCAGGGGGCGTATAAGTCACTTTGAACTTGGCCAAGATGCTTACTGCTCATCACCCGTTTAGAGGACGGCAATAGCTGCTCCAGACCGCGGACCACATACCAGTTTGTCGAATGTCAGTGGCAGTAGTCTTGGCATGTCTGCGGCGCAACCTGCCAGGACACCTCGACTCGATCAGCTTGCAGAGTATTACCAGCAAATAGTTTGCTATCATTGTTGGCAAAAGCTATTGTGATCGGAAGATATCAATTAAGAGTATCTATACTGCTCGAGAAGCCTCCTGAGGATTCAGAAACGGAATGAAGATGACTGGGGGACTGCACCAGCTGTAAGGGGAAGTTTCCGACCCAGATATCCTATCCTCGAGCTAATTGAAGTCTATTGTACTACCCTACGCTTGCATGGTCAATCTGGAGGACCAGTGATGACGCTTTTCCAAAGTCTGCCACGACTCGTAGTATTTCTTTGTGCCAGAATTATACCCTATGAAAGAAACAAACTTTTTATCCCCGTAGGAGTAGGAGTAGTATAATCCAGCCATGGCCCGATTGTCATCATCCTCAATCCATTCGCATTGGAACTTCTCCCCTATTTCCTGAAGATCTAATAATACGCGGTAGAACGGCTCGGTTCTGGGAATATCTTCGAATGAGACATTTGGAGCCCCTTCATATTCGGCATGCATAAGCCCGTTATAAGCTAAGTATGTCAGGCATTGCTCTTCAAAGTTCAAAGTCAACCTTACATAACTGAAGGCCGACTGTTTCAGTGATAATCGTGCGAGGGGGGTCATCCATTTTGTTACGCTTGGATTTGAAGATGCAGGAGGAGTGTTGAGCTTTAGACAGAAATCAAGAACCGATTGCAATAAAGGAATGAGCCCTCCTGTCACGCCAAAGCTGGCGGCCTGTTCTCGTTGTGCGGGTAAGAACGCATGCGATAGGTCGCTGCACGCTGCTGCAACCGACCATGTCTAGCAAGAGTAGACAGCATATGTGCGGTTCCTTGTACAGTGACCTACCGCAATGAAGATACTCTTTGACAGAGTTCATCGGCACCTTGGACATATAGCAGCAGAGATCAGTTGGTTGGTGGCATCAGAGGCATTAGTGCGTATGCAGCAGACATACTTCCCCGCCATAGCGCGACCCACATGGAGTCTACCGGGATTGTTCGCGCTATCAGGGGTGAACCTGGAGCCCTATCAACGACAAGGTGAAGGGGGGCGTGTGAGTGTTCACCTCGATCTAGCGCCGTTCCCTCAACTGCAGAGTATGCAGCCTCGCCTTCTGGGTTTTAAGTCATCTTGGACCACAACATGCTTGCTCATCCAGCCCTCAGCAGAACTTGAACAAGATAGGAAAGAGTTACCCGACGGCTGATTAAGGGGTCTTTCAAGCCTGGAGACGAGTTGGCACGCGCTCTGTCACAAATACGAGCCATGCCCGCCCAAATTTCTTCCTCTTCACAGCACTTTACCTTTACCTTTACCATTTCAAAGTCGAGTTGATCGAAGTTACGGCCGGGTTGCTGGTGACATTTAGATGAATGGGTTCGCGCAGATGCAGATCTCACATAATAATTAGTAGCCCTCACATAGCGAAGCAACATTAGACAACCATCACGCATACGGGCGCCAATTTGGAGAATGCCTTATTTTATGATTATAATGAAGATTATAGGAGATGTGTAGTGTCGCGGCAGTCAAAGAGTGGAGTGAAGAACCATAAGATAATAAAGAAAACCCGGGCCGCAAGCAAAAGACAGATCCCTCCCCTTACATTTCCGCATCCGAAACGTCATGATTTGGAGCCTCTGAGTCCTCTTCATTGATGTGCACCTCTGAGATCTGGTTGCTGATGTCCTCCTTGCGGCATTGCATCTGTTGCTGGATGTTGGACTGCAAGGCGAGAACCGTCGAGGCAGGTGGAAAGAAGCCACCCACGGGAGAGCAAGGGGGCGCAACCGTTGCCCGTCCACATGGTAGGGAATCATCAGCATCCAGCTCGCCTTGAGAATTGCGTTGGATATCGCAAGGGCTATGGTCTTCCACATCGCTGTCTGGCCCAGGATCAGGGCAGTTTCTGGTTGATCCCACGTTGACCTTGGTGGGTTGTTGAGTGGCATATGGCTGCGCTGGTTGATGTGGGTATACCATGGAAACATTAGGTATAGCTATCGGAGGAAGCTGTTTGTACATCCCGCGAACGGCTCCTGTCCCAATAGCAACCATCCGGAGAGAAGCATGTCGTGGATAGGGATAGCATTTCGTAGCCCCAACAAAGACACCGATCATAATAGCGAACTCGGTAGTAGAGACTTGTAACCAGTCGATAGGTCCCAGGTCAGCCCTCTGTTGTTTTAGGGATGCTAGAATAACAGGTATAGTATCTGTCTGGCTTGGGATGGGAGCAATCCTGATCGCGTGATCGAAACGGCAGCAATGCTTATAGATATCATTGGCATACCCTTCAAGATCTTCGATGTTGTCTTGTAGATGTTGGGATGGTAAGTTAAGATAAGTGCGAAGCCCGTAAATTAGCCCTAAGACAAATAAGTGAGGGGTCTGTTTTTTACTCTCTGCAATCAACGATGAGATGGTTTCGTGTGGGAGAAGCAGCGATCGGAGACTGGAAAGCGAAAGGATAACACCTCCAAGGCCATTATCGTCTTGTAATAAAGCCTCGTGGGTGCCATTATAAGCGTAAATGGTCATTTTGAAGCTTTTTAAGTAAAGAGTGGAAGAAGAGGGATGGGTTTGAAAAGCTAAAAGGAAAGTACTGAGACTGGTTTATGGATGGGGATGGTCGGTATTTGTGACAGATATAAGACTACTTGCTCTTCAGTCCAGCCATCGGGAAGTAACAAGGATCCCGCTCACTCGACCTGCCGTTTCATATACCCCCAGATTCGAAGAAGCAACGTGAGGCTGCTGACTTGCAGTTTGGGTGATAGGACTTACACACCCCTCCAGGGTGCTGGATTTTATGGAGCTGGCCTGTTATGGCCGTGTTAACAAGTAGCGCCTGGGATGTTGTCTGCAGGGCGCATGACAACCGGCAGGTCAATGTACGAGGAACCGCACACTGTCTCGCAGATCTTGTCAGGAATAACATCCATAGTGTCTGTTTTACAAAGCGTTTACCAGGTCGCTTACGCTATCAGGGGTAAGCTGGGAGCCCCAGGCATGAGGTGATGAGGTGAATGGGGCGCGCAAGTGTTTACTTCACTTAGCGCACGTCACTCTGCTTGAATCAGTGACAGCTAGGCAGTTCAAGAAGGTGTAGCAATAGATGTAATCAGGCATGTGGTTCCATGTTGCTGTATGCAACCTGCAGGACGCTACTTAAGGGCGTCCTAACAGTGTCCAGGAATACGCCAAATACCATGTCATAGATCGCAGGGACCTATGCTTACTTCGGTTTGGTGCCATTCCCTCAACTGCAAGTATCTCGCCTCGATTTCCGGCCATCAAGTAATCTCGGGCCATAACATGCTTGCGTCTTCCGGTCTGCCGCTGCACTTGAACAAAAGAGTTACCTGACAGCTGATTAAGGGGTCATTCGACTAGTCTCAAGCGATATTATCTACAGCCCCGGAGAAGCTGCCTTTGTACCCAAGTTTATCGTCCCCGCGGAACAAGGATTTCAGTCATGAGCAAAGACGCAGTACTGGCAAGGTTCTACGCAAGCAAGGGCACAAATGGAGGGCGCACGGTCTCGAAGAGGCGTGTAAGTGCTCGCCTCAATCGAGTGCTATTCAGAAAGCCTCGTTTTGTCACCTCACAACACAACATGCTTGCATCTCTCCAATCACATGTATATTCAGGTTTGAGTTGTTAAATCCACAGTCTAACACCGCGTTGTCATAAGAACACCTAATAGAGCCTTTGTTTTATTGCCTTCACTGTGCTGTCCAACTAAACCACGACCAGTGGTATTTTTCCGCGGAAAACCCAATCTGTGAATACTGCCCATTCTCCCTCATAGATACTCCAATAACGATACGATGTTCTTTGTCGTTGCGGTCTGTCTTGTTGATGATGACAAGATTCCATCCCCGTTCTTTCTCTAAGACCCCTATATCCATAGATATAACATGGAAGGTGTCTGGAATAAAATCGAGTGAGATACCCTTAACCACCATAGGGGATTTAGAATCAATGAATTTGTAATTTGCTAAAATTGTTAGGGTTCGCCTATGGAGCTAGAACTTGACCTTACTTAACTGTTTGAGAACGACACCAGTGACAATAGTGTGCTGGCTGCTACGCAAGTTCTCGAATATTACTGCCATTGTGTTATGCAAAGACGGAGAAGGGTGCAGAGGGTTAGGGAATGGAAAGAGACAGCACAGTTCTTGGCTTTATATACTTCATTTGGACTGGCCTGGGATCCTGTTGTCTACAGATCAACAGGCAGGTCAACGTACGAGGTGACTTAGCGCTGTTATTTCATTACATAGCTGAATAGGGGAAACTGGAGGGTGTGAATCGGCGGTGCGTAAGTCTGACACTGCGAAAGGGCATGTACGTGATCACGTTGTTATCTCAGATGCAAAGCCAACTCGGAACACATGTGCTTGCTTCCAACATCCAGCTATACTCGAATGACACTAACCACATATAACCATCATACTACCGACTGCCGGGATACCGCGTTTCCATCATGTATTCTTCTCAGTAAATGGTCGAAAGGATCTATATGAGCATCCGTAAAACTCGGCAACCATTTGCTCCACCACGGTCGAGTACCCTCTATGGTGGCAGGTTTTCTTGCAAGTTGCCATATTAACAAGTCCCATGGATTCGCGTCATGAAAAAAGATAGCAGCATGGACACGCTTATCCCAAGGAGAGGGGTTGAACATGATATTAAAATAACCCCAGTCGCTGACGCTACGGCCCTGAGCCTGACCTTTCTTCTGCATGAACGAACGGATTGCTGTATCCCGGCCCATGACACCAATCCCCGGAGAGGAATCATCCCGCCCGGCTGAAGGCGTCAGGGAAACTTCATCTGATTGGCGGCGTCCAGAAAGCTGAGGTCGTTTGGCATAAAATTGGCGAATGATAATAAAAAGGAGTACAATGAGAATACCTATGGCAATGAGAATGCCTAGGGCAACCGCGACAGGCTGCATCTTGAGTGATTGGCGAACTAGTGCTTGTTTGGTCTAGGTCTTGGTGGAGGCTTTGCCACGCCAGTGGTGTCGTATGCGCCGCGGCCCTGTAAGCTTAGGGGCTCAGTAGAAAGGGGATGCATGAAACAGGGAATAAGAAGGCAGGCTCTAATGTTGAGTGCTTTGCGAACCAGGTCGGTGAGGCCTGCCCGTCGTTGCCTTGTCGGATTGCACATTCCTTTAAGTAGTAATCGACGGCGGTCATATTGCTTTGTCCGTAAGTCGAACATCATGTCCTATATGGAGGTGTCTCTCATAGAGAGCCATTCAAATTAGGGATAGAGTTAAATCAAGATCTGCTCACCCACCTCTTCATAGTTTATCCCGAGAGCGAGAAAACCCTTGACAGCTATTTGCTAGACCTCCGCATGAAGACAGCTCTTCTAAAGCATTACAAGCTACGCCCAAATTGAGACGGCTCTCTGGAGAGTCATACAAAACAGGTATAGTTTTTGATCAGGATCTGCCTATCCACTCCCCGCAATGCGACATTCAAAGCCGAACCCTTGTCATTCATTAGCGGTACCCCCTAGTATGACACCTCATCCGAAGCATTACACGCTATGCCCAAATTGAGACGGCTCTCTGGGAGAGTCAGACAAAACAGGTATAGTTTTTGATCAAAATCTGCCCATCCACCTCTCCGCAATGCGACATTCAGAGCCAATCCTTGTCATAAATCGGCAGAATTTCACTTTGTCTCAAACATTATAAGCTATTCTATGTTGAGGTGACTCCCTATGATAGCCGCCCAAAATAGGTATAATGACCTTGCACCCGCCCCGAATCCAGATTTCTTTCCGTCACACATTATTCTTTGCAATGCCTAGCCAGCCTTGTCTCTCTCCATTGCTCGGCCACAATAGCGTGCATGGACAATACCTTGAACAGTTTGTTTCAGCTGTTCGAGACCGTTATCCTGCCGTTTTTGACGAAGTTCATTCCCTAATTACGTCACCACGACAGACACTTCAGATCGAGTTCTTCGACCAGCACCAGACTCTAGCAAAAGCCACCAGGAGACCACCAAAGATCTCTGGATGGGCCCAGCGGCTTGTTAATAAGATTCCGAGAACTGAGAACGAGTGGCAAAAAGCTCGGCGAATTCTTGGAATTGAAAATGAAGAGAATATTCTTTCATGCCTATCAAGATTTCGAGCCTGTGGCTATGACCCTGAGCATGGCAGTCCTGACGGGTATTCAATATTTGCCCTTGCAGACCGAGTGTTATCGTTCACACAAGAACCCTCTAACTCACCCGGTTCCGTGGCCTTGACGTCGTTTCTATTCATTATTACTTGCCATTTCGATAAGAGCATGGCGTCAACCGATGTTGAGGTTACATCTGCTCTCGAAGCCTTCCTTGTGAAGCAGAATGTCAAATCTAAAAAGAGCTCAAAGAGGTACATCACGGGAGCGCTCAAAGTGGCAGCACTGATAGACCGCTTATATGGCAAACTTCAACATCGTGCATTCGAGTTACTCATGCATTTCTTTAAGCCATTGAATGATACAATGCCTTACACCAATTTATGCAATATCACCGAAAACGATCTTTCCCATATTGAGTCACAGGTTGAGATTTGGAAGCCAGTCAGTGAAATCCAAGCTTCTGCCCCTTTCTGTATTGTGCACCTACTACAGTTGTGGCGACCAACCTGCAATCTAGCTCAGATTGGGGAGTCTCTCAAGACAGCTCTTCACTACACAACCGGGCCTAACGTACTCCTACAGGCACTTGAGAAACAGTCTCTCTCTCCCTGTCTCAAGAGGAAGCGGGACGAGAGTGATTGGTGTGGGGACAAACGGGCATCATACTGGAGTGAAGACCCCACGCTGTGTTCTGATGCTGGAATTGTAAAGCCTAGTAGGCTTGGAGACCCAAAATCGACTCCGCATGTATACGCAGCTGTGGAAATGCTTCCTAGTCAAAACGTTGGGTTGGAAGAGGTTGATGACGATTGGGTGAACGCGTTTGCGGTCGGGAACATCAGTACGAATGGGCAGCCAGAGCATTCGCTTTATTAATTTCGATATCTACACATATCCTACTCTATCTTCTGAAATAAAAACATTACATAATCGGCTTGCTCTTGCGCTGGCTCAAATATAAGACTACCTTGCAGACAGTAACGATACTCGACCCTCCACTGGACGTACTGGTCCTCTTCGCCTGGGGCTGTACGAATGCGCACTTGGGATGCTCGGATCGGGTAGATGTAGGCTACTTGACCATCCTCAATTTTTATGTAGCCCGCTTTGTGCCGAAGGGTGTATTGATCGATCCGTAGCTTTGCCTGGATCCCGAAAAATTGCTTCAGACCAAATGTCTCGTTGGTTAGTGGCTTAAACAAGACAAAGAAGTATGCAAATACCTCAGTTCGTTTCGTCTCTTCTTTGAGGTCCATGAGCTCTGAGCATGATGGGAAGACCTCGTAAATTGGTGCGTGCGCACTGTCTAGGGTGGACTGTCCTTGGGTGGTTTCGCTTGGTGGTGGTTGAGGTTCCTTGCTCCCAGCTGCCGCTACAAGAAGTTGTGTTTTTCCAGATATTTCATGCTTTGTGAAGCTACCCATGATATGTCCCAACCTCTTACAGTGTAGAGGTGTTGATGTTAGACGAGAAAATGCGCGCGAATCGTTGACTGTAATCCATTCCAGCCCAACGTCAAAGGTTTAAAGGTAGAGTCGGGAAAATAGATATTCCGACTAGGCTCGAATTCTTTTCTTGGCTATTTAATCACACGTGGCTCCCATGTATATTACATCCATACCAACTTCCTATAGCGTTCCTATTTTAAGTCGTATTCCTCTGAACTTTGCGGTGTAATCTGGCTGATTGGAGTTGCTGGTCTTTATTAGTTCCTTTGAATAGCTAAATGATGTTGGCAAAAATTACGAACCATTGTTTGCATCACTGGCATCGCCCTCATGTGTTTCTTGAGTTCCATTGGTATCACCATGTGTCTCAGTGCTTTCAGTAGGTTGGGTTCCTTCCACATGTTGATCAGAAGCGTCAGAGTTATCTTGTGAGCCAGTGGGGCCAGTGTTGGACATGGTTGCGACTGGATAGCGGTAGGTTTATGTATTGATTAATTGTTTCTTATTGCTTCCCTTCCGGCTTTTAAATAGAAAATAGATTGACTAGTATACCAATGCAGCCTCCTGCCAGCTGTCCCGCTTCATTTCTGTTGAAGACAAGGCTTGCATTAATCGACTTTGAGATGTAATGCTGTGTTGGTTTGAGTAAGCTGCAGATTAGAGGAATCGACTGGGATTATCATGGGCTGCATAATGGGCTATTGCGATTCAGAATAGGGAAGGCTAACAATAAAGAACATTAAATCAGTGGTAAAGACTCGAGATTGGTAGTTCAAAAATCCTAATCAAGGTCAATGGGAAAAAGAATATAGATAGCAATCGACGATCACAGAAGGAGACAAGAAAACACATAATGCAATTGATATTGATATTGATATTATTAGAAAAGAGTAGAGTAGGCTTTGGCGCCAATCCCGCCGTTTGTTTGAGGAGGTGGCTGTTATCCTCCGTAAGTTCACGAACCTAGGCACAGACAGCAGACTAAGATTGCGCAAGCCTAAAGTTGCACCGTGATTAGATCGCATCGGATTAAAGATGTGACGGGGCTAAAGTTGCACCATGACTAAAGTTGCACCATGACTAAAGTTGCACCATGACTAAAGTTGCACCATGACTAAAGTTGCACCATGACTAAAGTTGCACCGTGACCAGCCTCTAGAGATTGGATTTCCGCTGTGGCAAAACACTGACGATCAGTGCGAAATGTGATATCTATTACCCTGGAGGGCTGTATCAGACACTAAACCTGTAATATTGGTCGATAGTGGATGACGTAAATCTAAAATTCGATACCGATGACCTGGGCATCCCGGCTTTTCCACTAATTGCGAATAATATGAGAAAACAAGTTATCATTCATAGACTCGATGGTATAGCTCTATATGCGTCAACCGACTCTCCAGTCTTGGTGCTTCGTCCTTTTTATTCGCCGTAGTGCTATCACCCTACTCAGTACCAACGCCGCTCTCATGTAGATCTGCATTTCATTAGAAGATGGTTACAAGGGGACGGTTAACTCACATACGCATGCTACTTCTTCACCCCACAAACAGGGCATACTTGGCCAGAAGGTGTCATGCCTTCATCACAATATTGGCAAGATCCAGACATTGTTTGGTATTCTTAAGATTGGGAAATATTTTAGAGTGATGGGACAACCCGAAGTCTTTAGGCATTGACTTTATATTGGGCGCAGTGGTCGGGTGACAAAACTCGTCTAATTGCATCTAGAGTTAGAGCCCCGCGCTCGTTACTCCACAACAACACCCGCTTTCTCCGACTTCTGGCGTTCTTAACCTCACAATCTCGTGCCTTGTATATGTTTTCTGGGGCCACGATGGCTTTATTTGAATCGACTTGCATCTCGCCAAGCATTACTTCAGAAAACGCTTTGCTGTTTTATCAGGAGCATGGTATTTATTATCAAGAAAACCCCACAATAGGGAGCCTGGCTGAGAGTTTGGGTAGTCGGGCTCTCAGCCGTGATGGTATGTCTGAATTTTTGAAGTTGGCTGGGAAGGATGAAGTACGTATGCGAGCTTTGGTCGAGTTTCGGAACTAACGCCTCCAGCGTGCCTATAAAATTATCGAGCCTTTCCTCACTGGCAGTCTTCGCTTCTGGTTCGCTCTCGGCCCCGACCCTGGAAAGTTCTATGCATCTACGATAGATCCGGGCCAAGACGATATTATTGTCATTTACATGTGGCATCCTGGAACAAATCTTGAGTTCTCTCACAAATCTCACATCGGGGTTAACAAAGGAGCTGCGTCATCAAACGGCTTGGTCCACATTCCCTACTCCTATTTAAAGCACGTGAAAAAGCTTGAAGAATATCCGGTGGGACTGGAGAAGGGTGGCGTGTAAGTCTGGAATGTTATTTAGTCATGCCTTTCTAATGATTCCAAGGCTTATTGTCCATCCGCGGCTCGCATTCATGGTTTCCGAAGGGTTGGCAACAGGATATGTCTTCAAGTCCTCACAAGATAACTCTTAAACAACCTTCTGGCATGATTATCAAATGCTCTCCGGATTATCAACGAGAGACCACAGGTAATTTCTAGGGAGGTCCCAAGGAGGATTGGGATCGAGGAGGTTGATATCGATGTTTGAAAACAATTCAACCTCCCCGACCGATTCAGTCTCGGTCTCGGCGTTATTTTGAGAACCTGATCTGTTCGTGGTGGGCAGAGTTGCTGTTACTGCTGCAATTGACGGTCTGTTGTTATTTGGAGGACATGCTTTATTGGAGCCGGGATTCTGGACTTGAGTGGCCCTGTTTTGCCGCGACTTTTTCCTCAGTTGATCATGGTCTAACTTTCGCTTCTCCTCCGTTACCACACAAACATGAGATTTTATGCTGTGTATCTTTGCCTCTTCGAAGTGCTGGTGGCAGTGATTGCATGTGTAGGTTATCAAAAAGTCTATAGGTATTATTTTCACTGAATAACTTCGTGTGCTTGATGCTTACGTGTGTCTTCATGTCGCTCACAGTGATTGCTGTTTTTGAAAAATTTGCCGCACACGGAGCATTCGCGTTTTCTGGGAGGCCTTCTGGCCTGAGGTTTTCCGCCTTGGGGATTTCGAAGTTCCAGCTTCTTGATCTTATGCTTTCGACGCAATGTATCCAGCTGTAACTGATAGACATACGTTAGAATGGATCCTTTTACTACAGGCTCTACATACCGTATGGAGGTTGATATGATTCTCTATCTGGGAGAATATTATACTCTGAGAGCATACATCGCAAGGGACTGCGGGATCAGTTGGTTCCATAATTACATTTTACAATTAATGATTCTAAGTTCACCCATTACCCCGCAATCCCAAACGTCATACCTCAGAAACTTAAATATGCATCTAAAAGGCTCTGACGATTGCGGGCTAAAGTTGTACCGAAAGCTAAAATTGCATCACAGACTAAAATTGCACTTAGGCTATAATTGCACCACAACCTAAAATTACACCACAACCTAAAATTGCACCACAAGCTGAAATTGTACCCACAACCTAAAATTGCACCACAACCTAAAATTGCACCACAACCTAAAATTGCACCACAACCTAAAATTGCACCACAACCTAAAATTGCACCACAACCTAAAATTGCACCACAAGCTAGAATTAACCCGCGTCTATAGAGTACCTCGAGCAAATGTTGCACCACGGGCTTATAAGTTCCAAATCTAATCCAAATGTAAACTAACTAAACACCCGCTTTCGTTAACCATTACCTACTATGAGCTGGCCACAGTATAAATTTATTGAGGCGTTCAAACAATCAGTTCTACCAGTGTTTCCAATCTTCTCACCCGAAGAAGTTCAAGGTTTACTCTTTAAGTCCACCAGTGCAACACTGCCACCGACAGAGTATGTCTGCTTGTATCTTATTAATGAAATAGGATGTTGGGTCCTCAATTTGAGGAGTCACTGGGCCACCAAAACCTCGACCCCACCTCGCGAGCTTTACTCAACCAGGACTGCACAAGTGACACATTATATTCAATGCGTTACAATAAGAGACATTCCGTTTATCCGAGCATGCCTTCTGATCACTTTGTTCTTTCGTTATCATGCAGAAGAAGAAGGGTGGTACCTCGACACAGCAGCTAAAGCCTTACGGGTAGAAGAGCTAACTCTCTCTCCCTACCCCAATGAGAACCTCTCCTTACTTTGGTTATGCGTATCGTGTTTGAAGATGTAAGTTGGCTGCCACAACGTTTCCGAATGACCGCTAAAGATACAGTGAAAACCCGCAGAGAAATACTATGCTCGCGATAGCACCAGTATTACAGACACGGCAACTTCCATCCGATGAATACTTATTAAAGGCTTTTGGGACGACGTTCTGCAAAGAACAGCAACGCCGTATACTCTGGATTGTCGATCATTACGCCCAACCGTGGGAACCTACGGACTTCCCCACCAAAGTCCACGACTGGAGGCTGCAAGCCTACAGCACGTCTGAATTAACGAAAGCACATATAGTCTTGCGATGTGACCGAGACCGACGAGCAAGTGCTCATGAGGAGGTGGTAAAGGCCGCACAACGCTTGGATGTGCTGGATAGGGTACGCAATATCCGCTTGTAAGTTAAAAGGTTCCTACCCAACCACTATTAATCTAACTGTTCCAGCGAAGGAAGAAGTCTTCATGCCCTAAAGAATCAAATGAAGTATGAAGCATGGGTAAGACTTGCGCGAGGAACTATGGAGGCGCTCGACGTCTTGCATCCACTTACAGACGACATGCTGCTGCTCTATCAGGAGCTCAAGGTCTATAACCAGGGTATCGCGCCTCAGCTGCCGCTCATTCGTTTCGGCAGGCTACCGGGCATGGATGAGAAGGAACGGGAACAGGCTGAGCCGTCAGATTGGTTACCTCGGACAAAGTAGTACTGCAAATGTATTGTTGAGAAGATCTTGATATCGCGCTCTCCTACACGTTACTTATCCTATTCTGTCGATGACCAGGACGTCACGATGTGTAGCATTGCACTCTAATGTAGAGGTTGCCAGCGTGATGCCTACCTGTATCCTCATATCACTTGTGGTGATTCTTGGTGACGAATGAATTACCGCATACATAGCATTGATATTTTCTGGCCTGAGGTTTTCCAAGTCTAAGCGTCTTGATCTTATGTTTTTGGTTTCCTAAAAGACAGCTTGGAGAAGCCCAGCTACAGTAGCAGTACAAACATAGCATTGAAAAGCCCGAAACGCCGCATTCTCCTAAATTGAGTAATTGATAACCAGGACTCAGTGAGATGTAGCGACGCACTTCAATGTAGAGGTTGCCACCCAGCCGCTGTACTTCAAAAGGCTGCCCCAAGAGGTGGTATGATATCACAGTTCAAGGACTCGCTCACAATTACAGCCTCACTTAAATTTGCCTGCCGTGCCGCTCCCTTACACTGATATGCAACCATATGAAGGAGGCTGCATTCTGGCGGCTCAATGGTTCATTCTGCCATAGCCAGTCCGGGTATGGCCAGCTATTTGCCGAAGCGCAGGCGGAGTTTCGGTTGAAGGGATAATCATAGACCTAGATGTTGGGTAGTTTATGTGTCATCTAGTACGATGTACACCTGAGTTTCCTTTTAGCTAACCTTTGCACCATGATATCACTTGCCGTTTCTGATGCTACCTGCATTCTGGCTTGCTGCACGCTTATACACACCCGATGTAAGGACGCGGCACCATAGTCTACGGGACGGTGTGATAATTCTAAGCGGGCAAATTGAATTCTAAAGTAGTTATAAATAGCCCTGCAATTCCTCTTTATTTATCGATTTTCTAAGCATAAAACACGCAAAGACCCTTAGATTTCAAAAGAACCAGGCAACCATCATGTCTGCCAGTTATCTTCGTTTTCTCACTACATCCCAAGTTAAGAGACTTTACGATACGCATATCACTCGCGCCCAACCGACCCAACCCACTTATCTAGAATCTGCTATTCATTCGCCACAGCAGCATAAACATTATGGCGAGGAAGATCTTTTCCAGCTCGCAGGTGTTCTCGCAGAAAAGATCATCCTTAACCATGCCTACCAGGATGGAAATAAAAGAATTGCTCTGCTGGCTGCGGATATGTTCTTAAAGATCAACGGATACCAGCTTCAGAAGAAGCTTTTTACCAGCGACGAACTCGATCATCAGCTACAGCACGCCCACATCGCTGTTGCGACGAACCAATGGGACGCTGAGCAATTGGCATCGTTCTACAGGAGCGTTGCAACACCGATCCCTCGCATCACGTCGGAAATACAACGGTACATGGATAGGAGTGAACAAAGCTAGAGAGAGATGAATGATACTGATCATGTCTCGCATGAGATCGGGGAGATGATGGAGCGAAATCGCGAGTAGGCTGTGGTTTTCCCCCCCATTCTTTTCAGTTAAGGACAATACAGATACAGAGCCGCATGGTTCGCGTGGACCTATCTCACCAGCTGTGATGACTAGCTATGCTTCAATCTCTCCAAGGCGCCCTTTAGTTCGCTAGCGCTTTCTCTCGACGCTCGTTCAAATGTCTCTATAGAAAATGAAAGATGTTAAGTTACGCAGAAAAGGACACTTGGTTTCACTGTACTAACCATCGGGTGTTCCGTCAAGTGTGATCGCGTGCCAGTTGCCGGAGAGCCAGAGTGTCGCAGAACTAGTCTTGCTCTCGCGATGACCTAAGTTTTGATGTATATCGATGCGAGGAAACGGCAAAGATTCTAATTTGTTATTAACATCCGGAATATTTAGAAGATACTGAAGGTACTTGCTATAAGCGAAGTATTTGGAATTATGGTTAAATTGGAGGGAAAGCGTCTCGGAATGGTTTAAAGCGCCTGACCCAAGTTGGTGGATAATTGCGGATCTAATAGCGTTTCCGACTTCCGGCTCAATGTAAACAAAATTTTCATCAGGTTCGCCGATCATGATCCCAGTTTCGCAGGAGATAGGCATGCCCCTTGGATCAATGGTGGTGAATCTTGCCACCGCGCTGTGATATGGGCGAGACCAAGACTGTAGAGTAGCCTTGCCCCTTAGGTGAAATGGTTGGAGGCAGCGGGAGGCCATTGTGATGAATGTGCCAATTAAGTTGCTTCAGGTAAGTATTTATGGAAACAAAGAGCAATCAGCGGCTGCTCGTTGTCAGCGGTTGCGCCCCAAGTATTGCGCTATTGAGGGATTTACGATCGCTTAATACAATTAAAGAGGTTTTCCACTATAAGCGGTTTCGTCTCTAGCGAATCGCCAAGACAGGTATTTTGGTCTTGCATCATACCATTGCGGGGGTTAGCGCCCCGTTTGAGTGGGCAGACCGGTCTCAAGCAAAAAGATGCATGTAGGGTAGAGAGGTTAGCGCGGGTCGGCGCGTGCCGCATCGGGCGGGACCTCAAGAGTTAGTACAACAGGGGCACTGGCTTATTGTCTTGGAGTATCGACAGGAGCCAACAAATAGACAGAGTTATTACTCTCAGCGTCTTCCGAATTAATCCGGTCACCATATAAGAAGGCCTAGGGGAAGAGGATCTACAGAGGAAGCCGGACGAGTATAAGGACTGGAGTAACAGGGCCGAGGTAATCGCAGCATCCTTCGGCGGCCCCACGCCGATGGCCCACATCTCACCGGCCGTGGGGCATGCCGTACGGAGCAACCCGTATCGGAGATTGCCAGAAGCCAGTGCATTGAGATGGATTTCCTGCCAAATATATAACTAGGTAGTCTTAGTTCCTGGTTGAGTCGTGTTGTTTACTGCTATACCCGGAGACACGAATAATCCATCCTTTCTGTACAGAAGGTATCTGACAAATAGCTCATTTTATGTCGCTATTTATTCTTATATCCTATACGAAGAATAATGTGATAGCAGATCACTTCGGTCTGCCAACATGTCTGCATTTCGTTCTTCTAGGTGTAGATCCTTTTGCAGGTGTTCAGTCACACCCGGACGCCCATCCATATGCACGATACCTTGAAGGCTGGCCAATGTACCACCGCAGAAGGTGCTGAGGTTATTGAGGATATCATCCAAGGCGGGTGGACTGGGAGCACTGGGGCACCACCCTTCGCGGATATATTCAAGCAGGTCACCAGGGTTTTGGGCACTCCGAATTTGTCTCCAGATCCCGAGACCATGGTCACAGATTATCACTCGCTTCGGCTGCGCTGTCAAGATTGGTTGCGTGAGAATCAGAGGAACCCAGTCTGGAAGAAGCTCGATGGGTATATTGCGGCGTGTAAGGACGCGGGGCATGACAGAGACGTGGACGACTTGAGATGCCTGGTGCACCATGTGGAATGAGCGAGTGTAGTTAATATGAATTACTATAGAGGTAACTGATGTATACTTCTCTTCAGATGCCTCGCCTCCCCAATACACTTAGCCACCTGTAACCGTACCGGGACGTCGTCATATGACACAGCCTTTCGATACAGACAATGATGCTCCACCGGTAGTAGTCGATTAGTGGAGGTCGTAGTTGAAGTTTGTAACAAGCCTTCGTATGCTATGTCGAGACTCGTAAGCGGTGAGACAACGTAACACACCGAGTTAAGCATCTTCCAGTCAATGCTTCGCTTGTTCCTTCTGCTTCTTCTGCAACATAATGTCCCAATGTTGCTTTACACCGCTCTCTGTGCGATCCAATTTCCTCGCAATCTCACCGTCCGATGGCATGCCATTCCTCTTCTGGGCGCCCTTGAGTCGCCGAAGGATGTCCTCTTCCAATTCTGTCCACCTGCGGCGTTGCGTACTTCTGTGCTGGCGGCCTCGCCGCTGTGGGATGGCAGACTCTGTTTCGCTATCGGTGTCATCCATGATACCAATTTCGGAGCTATCGTCGCTACTGATATCGTTTCCTTCGTCCATGGCCACCTGTATGGTCTCATAAATAGGTTGGGCGCTGGGATCTGGTACTGGGCTTTGTGGTTGTTCCTGATCCAGCTTGGCTAATACGTTCGAGATCATCTTCTGGATTTCGAGTAGCAACGAAACAGCTTCTTCAGTTGACGTCGACGCGACCCTTAGTCGCTTTGAAGAGTTGCAGACAACTGAGCTAGTTGCGCCGCTTTCAGAAAACGATCTCTTTGTTGACGAGGATGTATCACCTTGAGTTGGTGCTCTCTTAGCCGAGCTAGGCTCCGTGACGCTGGGCTCCGTGACGCTGCCCGCCATGGTAGTTGCTGCAGATGCAAGAACTCGCAAGGCCTGGATATCCTGGTTGAGAAGTTTACCGCTCGAGTCAGAGGATAGGGGCTCTGGGGCGATGTTGTCCTCAGACTGCACGATAGTAAGGCCCACTCTAGATAGCGCATTCGTAGATATGTCATCAGTTACGCTCAGGTCAGCTACCTCAAAGCTGGAATCTTGCGCGTCGTCTTCGCTATTAACAAAGGAGTCTAACAGTTATCAGTAACTTTCTCATGGTCCATAATCTCAAAGTGTTTACCTTGATTTCTCCAAGTACATGTTTGTTGTTCATAGGTACGCGATGTTGCTGAAGCTGGTGTATTAATGCTTGAGGCAGTTGATGGAGGGGTTTCGGCATCTGATGGCCAAACAGGTTCGGCTGAACTTTCTCCTGTATCCCTTTCCCACGCAGAGACAATCGTACATTCCGGGGTACTTGAGGAGTTGGCATTATAAGCTTCTCGCCCAGTGTTTGACTCAGAGGCTGGAGGCATTGTGGCAATCGCCCTCAGAAGCTTTCGTCTCAACTGATCATCCTTACATGTCTCCTCTTGATGGATAGAATCCGAGCTGACGTCTTGGACATCAATAGCAGAGTCTACGAGTAGTTAGCAACGTCCTTTAATAGCTAGAATATAAGCTATCCTGACCTGGGTAAGATAGTTGGCTTGCTGAAGTGGGCGTATAGACGCTTGAGACATCTGTATCTAGGGAAGAACAGAATTCTAAGATTTCCTCAACAGAAGGATAACCGGAGTACGGGCCTTCAGGTCCATCCGGGTTAGTTGATGGAATAACTTTCTCGTCGACCCGAGAGCATTCAGGACCAGCAACCAAAAATTGTGGTGGAGGAGTGTTAATACAAGTAGCGCTTGATGGGATGAATGTTGAGTGTCCTGCCGACCGCTTCTGCCGTCTCTGCCTGGCTCGCTGCTGGCAACTTACAGGATCATAAGGTTTGAATACGAGGGACATTTTGATGGCTGACTGAGTATTCTTTTGTGGGTGAATAAAGAAGCATCCAGAAGTCGCGAGTCAAAGAGATTATAACGGGAAAAGATATTGAAATATGAGTGTAGGATAAGAACCACTATTTATACCCCGAGGCTTAACGATCTGCCCGTCACGCTATTGGCAAGGTAGAAAGCGGATGAGCTGGAAAGTACGCCTCGGTAACCACAATTATGCCGAGACGAAACATCATGCGAAATTCGCCGGAAGTTTGAATCGTGGGATTGGTCCGTCGCCTTGCTTATCGCTCGTTCGTTGGTCAGTTTCCAGCCCAGGAAGGGGTCCTGCCACCACTTTTGCCTCGTAGCGTGCATAATACGAGGCCAAAGCCGATCAGGAGGCCATACTGACGAGTCTTCATTGGCGAGATCAACCGGAAGCGAACCCATCCGAACGCTTATGCGGCGTGATGACCAGGAAACAGGCCGCGCTCCCCTCATAGCCACCTTCCGAGCAAGCAGAGGTGAGGCCGACGAGGACATAAATTGCCAAGTTGAGTAAAATGTTGGCAAGTCCTGCATATTCTCCCGAGACGCTGCCGTACCCGAGCAACCCTTATGCCCCTGATCTGGAAATATCAGGAGGTCTAGACCATTCCCTTGCGGCCTTATCATGCCACACCAGCTTGGTCCTCTTCGAGGCTGACTCGAATTACCAAGTCGAGAAAAGCTTGCGAGTATGGAATGTCTTCCCCCATGTAATAACGTGTCTAGTTGATTCTTATGGCTCTATGAGGTAAATCTCAGGAAGCCTGGATCGCCTTGTTTCTTGCAACCCGACCATTACACGTCATCTCAGGAGATTGGGCCACGTCTCCCATCATTGGGCCAACACACTGCGGCGAGGATCCGGATTCTTTATCCAAAAAGGGCAATTTGGATAACACACTTCCATATTGCCGAGGCGTATCGTGAGAGAAGTACGAATGAGATGGTCCGGTCTCAAGTGTGCTTATCATGATGCGGCCATTGGGCGAATATCGAGTACGGCCTCTTGAGCCTTCCTGCTGAGGCTTCTTGGACGATCCATTCAGGCAGCCGCTCCACTGGAGGGCATAATATAGCGGCTCTGCTGGGCGAAGAAAATATGCCAAGAGGCGGGGTGCTAGTGTCTCTGATACTGTAAATGGCAATCTGTGTTACTTAAATTGGTAATTCAAGCGATCGTTAATGAAGGCAAGACGGGGTTGGTGGAGGTACGGAGTGGTTACTGGGGGTGGTGTGTATGGGTGCCGGGAAAACAAGAAAAATTCCTGCGACTAAGTGCAAAGGCAAGAGGCCATGGACTATGGCCGCGAGTATGAAAGATGGGCTCTCTCTAGTCGTCGTGAAGCGGCGCAAAGAATGCTGTTTGTAGACGGTGAGGAGGGATGTCGTTCTTCAGGGAACACGTGACGGGTGAATGACAAAGGGAGACCAGGGTGGAGTTTAGAGACTTGAAAGGTACATCGCGCGACGGGGTGGGCGGCTAGCCGCTTTATATGTGCTGGAAAAGCGGCACCAAGTGGCGGGGCATGACATTTCCATTTTCAGCAAGTGACGAGAACAGGGGTGGAGGATGACAATTTCCTGGTGTGGGCAAGCCGCGGCATAATATACTAAATATTCGAAGAGTCTAAACTTAATTCTAAAAGCTATCTTTTATTTATCTCCTTCCTTAATATA